>JAZHYW010006148.1:0-29939 GCA_037355805.1 Ixodes ricinus | reverse complement strand
AAACACATAGATCCAGAAACAAAATAAAGGATAGCACCCACTCTTGGCGATAACGCAGGGCGGACTTGAGAAAAAAAAAAGTGGTGTTTAGTAGAGTACAATTAATACGCGCAAATTCCATGGCCGAAGACATATAGCCTTATTAAGTCGAGTACTCGTCCTTTCGCTCGTCACTCTACTATTAGAAGGCGCAAACAATTACTCCTATTCCTTTCTTTTCCTAGCTTATCTGTTTCTTACTCTTTATTTCTGCCGGACGTGGTTTATTAACCACCGCTAGTCGTGTCGACAGCGGTGGCTAAAAAAAACACACCAATTTTGCTTGACTGTTTCTTTTCACTTGTTACTCTTGAATGGCGTAACGTTTAATAAAGATAATGCCCAACGTCGGCGAACTTAAACACAGATTCAAGGCTACAAAGGAAGTTAGCGAAAAGCTATATGTACGAGGAGCTTTCACAAGCTGTGAGACCTTTTCACCCTCCGACGCATGGGCGCTGCCAACTTGGAATCATGTGACGCGGCCGTCATAAGGTGGCTTTAAAGGGAAGGTAGTACCGATTTTAAGATTAAAAAAATTTGCATCTCGTCATTTTTACGTTCTTTATCGTGTCCCAAAGGACACAGAAAACATCTCCTTCATTAAAAAATGTCGCGATGCCGCTGCATAATCACTAAGAAAATGTCGAGCTTTTTCCCCCATCTGCAGCCACGAGTTGCTGGCGAAGGAACTACGGCGAGAAGCTTACGTGACCTCGCTCGGCTCTAAGCTGCAGCATAACGCCCGCTAATGTCAGCAGAGAGAGGGAGAGGAAGCGTCCTCCGAGAGAGCACATGAGACCCTAACGGCAACCCGAATTACGTCACTAGGAGTGTGACCAGGAGTTACCCTGAAGACTGGGAGTGAGTAGAAGAGCGCCAAAAATGCCAATATTTTTTCTTCTTTTTTTTTTTACACAACAATTAGGACACGCAGGCGAAATCGGTTTTCTGTTCTTTACTTTAGAAGTGTCAGAGGTCAACTTCCACAAATGTTTGACCGAAGTCTGGAAATCGTTGTACCACCCCCCCCCCCTTTTGAAATCGTCGCTCCTCAAACACCTCCGCGCCTTGAAGAAGACGTTGTATTCGTTTGTTTGTTTGTCTTTTGTTGCGTTTCACCAAGATATTTTGCTTTGCTTTGTGAAGGGTCTAATCTTACTTTTACTACCTAACTGCATGCCACCATTATGTACATAGCGTCTACACTTTATATTGTAACAGTTTATGACGATTTGAACCGTCGGTGTACCAGATACGCGTGAGGAAAGGAGTCAGCGTTATCCCTGGCGCACTTTGAGTATGTGAGATGTTTCTCAGACAGACGAGGAATAAAGAAGCCAATTATTTATGACAGCGCGAATTCGCTAAGTATGAGGCTAGTGTTAATGGCGGAAAAAAAAGCGCAAGGTATATTTATGATCACGCATTCATGATCTTAAAGAATGAGGCAAATATAGTCAACGCAAGAAATCACTATGTACAGGGTGTCACAAAAAAAATTACACGTTTTTCTTTTACCGTAAAATAAACTAGGCGTCGCCGAACGCTCGTTCTCCGCCCAAAGGTAGCGCTAGAGGTCACACAACCAGATGCCAAAGTTTCAGCCCGATCTCATACCTTATTCAAAAGTTATAAGTGATTTTCTGAAAATTTCAGTGGGAAAATGGCGGCCGACGGAGTTTTCGAGATACATGGGGCTCTATGACACCAGAAACCGAAAACGGGCAAAAATGGGCTCCATTTTCCAATTGAAATTTTCAGAAAATCACATAACTTTTGATCAAGGTATTGGATCATGAAACTTAGTCATCTGGTTTTGACCTCTAGCGCTACCTTTGGGCGGAGAATGAGCGTTTGGCGATGCCTAGTTTATTTTTGCGGTAGAAAGAAACCCCGTCAATTTTTGTTTTGTGACACTCTGTATGTTTCTTGAAAGCATAGTGCTTTGACTTCATAACAAAATCAAATCAGTTGCTTTTTTATAAGGAGGAATCATTTTCCGATATAAACATTCGCTTGGTCTGTTTGTTTATGATTCTTTTTTAAAGCTATACATTGTGTTTTGTCTTACGTCTGCAGTCATTCAATTTTCTTAAGATACCCAACACTTGGTGCCACGTCAGGCGACACGAGTGCCTTTTGCGGCAAGGGTCATCTGAAGGAGTGTGCCCGTGCTGTATCCCATCCGATACATGTTTTGTGCCACCTGTCTCGGAAATGGTCCTCTAGATGAAGCCTCTTGGCTGCTCGGCGCTCAGATGCACGGCTTCCTGACACACTGACATCGGGATCACTTGCTGAAAAAGCCCAACTTGCAGGCAGCGCTGTAAGCTTCCAGGTTGCGCATCCCTCATTTTTGAAAAATGCCAGAAATTTGCTGTTGCGCTATGCTTGAAAGAACTTTTTGTCGCCATTCAAATCGACAGCAAATGTGTATGCACTTGTATTTACAGTCGAAATATAGACGTCATAGCCAGGCGGAACGGTCGTTGGTGGATGATTTGTTTATTGTTGTCACCCGTGTACTTGGTATTGTTTGCAGCGATTTCATCCTCTCCGTAGTTTTTCGCTTAAATTTTAACAGTGCTGGAATAAAGAAAACAACTGATTTCGCCACGTTCACATCCCAAAAGGCACCAATGCATCGTGTATCAAATATAATGCTTGAGGTATTTATTCGTTTTTGTACAGTGAAGCATGTAGATGACTCGCTGGTCGGATTTTTTCGTGTCGGCGTCCTGAAGAAGAAAACACCTTCAGAGATTGAAGCGAAAAGTTCATATATATCACGCATACAACATACAGCGCAGTACTCGTTTCAATAAAGAAAAAGCACAAACCAAGAATCCGAACCACATAAGTGATAATAAGGCGCTCCGGATAACAATCGAAGCACGTAGCGCTCACCGCATACGTTTCCCCATGAAGATTACTGTTGCGCAAGTTGCCGCGGCGACTGCAGCTTTCGACGTGGGGAGCAACGTAACTAGCGCTTTCATATATGAAAAAAGAACCTCCTAGCAACTGATTTCATTGTTGTTGCAGCACCAGTGGATAGGCCATGGGCCCATGGCTATTACCTCATCAACTAAAAAATACAAAAAATACAAAGCATGCGTCATCTCTGTTTTTAACCGATATTTTTTTCTGAATCCCTTTCGTCTGGTTACGTACCACATGACTGGAAAATTAGCCGTATCATCCCCATACATAATTCCGGAAAACAAAATTTACCTTGAAACTACCGTCCTATATCACTGCACCACCATTTCTTCAAAAATATCGTAACATGTCTTATGTTCCAATGTTATTAGATATATTGAATATAATAGCCTTCTATCCGTAAACAAACACGCATAGTTAGGGACTCCGAGAGCAGCGTGAATACGAGGAGCGGGAAGGGGGAAAAATGGCAATACGACCAGCGGCGGCGTGCTGCGACCAGTCGGCTGCATTTTGGTATAGACCCTTTCAGGCAACATTTCATGGGCGCCGCCATCTTGACGTCACGTGACCCTGCCGCCATAGCCGACCTTCAGTTTCTCGCCGTTCGCTCCGCGTTGTGTGCTGCACCGGCCACTACCGGAGCTTTGTTTTCGTGTTCTTTTACGTTCCGCGTTGAAATCGTGTGTTTTCTTTAGGTCTTTTCGATATTTCGGGCTTTCATTTAATCATTTGATATCTATATTTCAACATAGCTCTTGTATTTTCTTATTTATGGAATGGAATCGGACAGCGAATGGATCGACGATACAAGATTATGGCTTCAGAGACCATGTAAGTTCATCCCATTCTAACGTTTTTCTCGCTAATAAAGGGCAGTCAACACCATTGCGACATATGCAAATTTCAACTGACGCAGTAAGGCTATCGCAGTCGTGCTTCTCGCTGCATGTGCGCGCTCGTTTCCGTAAAGCCGACCCGCATGTAAGCGATTTAGCGTGCGACGAGACGAGCGACGGCGACAACGACGAGAGTCAGCGACGAGCGACGGAGATTTCTCACTGTCGCCCGTCGCGTCGCTCGGTTTTTGGGTTTCTGAAAACGTCGCTCACCGTCTTGGTCGCTTGCTCCCGTCGCTTCCATGCGGTTTGCCTCGTCGCGCGACTGACCGAGCGACAGCGAAGCGGGTCACCGTCGCTTGTCTCGTTGCTCGCCAAATCGCTTGCATGCGGTTTATACTTAATATCGAGGCGCCAATGGTTCAATGCTGTGAGCATCGAAATTAATTAAGTATAAACCGCATGTAAGCGATTTGGCGAGCGACGAGATAAGCGACGGCGACCCGCTTCGCTGTCGCTCGGTCAGTCGCGCGACGAGGCAAACCGCATGGAAGCGACGGGAGCAAGCGACCAAGACGGTGAGCGACGTTTTCTAGAAATCCCAAAACCGAGCGATGCGACGGGCGACAGTGAGAAATCTTCCGTCGCTCGTCTCGTCGCACGCTAAATCGCTTACATGCGGTTCGGCTTTACGGAAACGAGCGCGCACATGCAGCGAGAAGCACGACTGCGATAGCCTTACTGCGTCAGTTGAAATTTACATATGTCGCAATGGTGTTGACTGCCCTTTATTAGCGACAAAAACGTAAGAATGGGATGAACTTACATGGTCATCTGAAGCCTCATAATCTTGTATCGTCGATCCATTCGCTGTCCGATTCCATTCCATAAATAAGAAAATACAAGAGCTATGTCGAAATATAGATATCAAATGATTAAATGAAAGCCCTAAATATCGAAAAGACCTAAAGAAAATACAAGATTTCAACGCGGAACGTAAAAGAACACGAAAACGAAGCTCCGGTGGTGGCCAGTGCAGCACACAACGCGGAGCAACGGCGAGAAACTGAAGGTCGGCTATGGCGGCCCGGAAAGCGCGCGGAGGGCGCGCCGACTGGTGGCAGCTCGAGTAACTGACTCGCTGAAAGCGTCTATAATGCAGTGGTCAATCGTTGCAGGTGATACCACAGCTTCGCTGGCCAACCACCTTCACAGCGTGGATTGGAGCCCCAACTTTCTTTTTTAGTTCTAGTTTGAATTAAATTTTTAATCCAATTTGCAATCATGTTTAGTGTTACAAGCTCTTCAAAGAATTTCATGTAAAAGTACGAAATCTTGCATTTTAAGGTTATGTGAATGGAATGGCCCACCGACTTTTGGGCAGGTCATGCATACTAGAGTCACCCGCGTAGGCTTACGGAATATCACATTACTTTACTCCTTGTCGACAAACATTATGTTCGTGTCTTCTTGGGGTTGGTAGCGCTGGTCGTCTTTCTGAGCCTCGGAAATTTGGATCCACTCTAAATAAGCCATTCTTAGATCATGCTAATGCGTCATCGCACTGAAAGGCTTTAACGTTTATGTCAGTGTCCTTGTATCTGTACGCGCAACCACCAGTTATACTTTTCTTATTTGTACCTATCTCCAAAAATAAAATCATCATTCATTCAAATTTTTATTGTCTCAAAAGGTGACTTTTAATACCGTCGCCACATCCAAAATTAAGCGCTCGCCGCCATCTAGTTGAAGCAGTGCGAGCCCATGGGCTCAATTGTCTGGCTATTTTTCTGTTATAGAATGCATATTTTGTTTTAAAACAAAAGGGAAACATTTATTTAGAAGCTCGTTCATATAAATAAAACAAACGGCCGGTGCTTCGATACAGTGAACAATTGCAGGCGTAATAAATTGAAAAATAAATGTTATAGGTCAGTTAAAAACTCATTTTACCGGATGAGTGGCTAATGGAAAGGGTTGTGCCCATAAAAGTGCGGGGAAAGTGACTTGATTGACAATTATCGCCCTATTTCTTTGACCTGTACATTGTGTAATTTACTGGATCATATTGTAAATAAGCAGTTAGTCAATTTGATGGGTGAAAACAATACACTAAGTCCCAATTAACACGGTTTTCGTAGAGGGTTGTCCACATCAACCCAATTAATTTTGTGTTATCATAAAATCTCTGGTTATGTGAACGATCATCTGCAAGTGGATGCCGTTTTTATTGATTCGTCAAAAGCTTTTAATCTAGTGCCCCACTATAAGCTAGTTAATGTGCTAACTGACTTTCGTGTACCTTCATTGATGATGAGATGGACTACTGCATATATCAGAAATTTACAGCAATTCGTTGATGCTAATGGCAGTTTTCAAATATTGTTAAGAGGGCATTCCGGAGTTCCACAGGGCTGTGTGTTGGGTCCCCTGCTTTTTAAACATTGGTTAACTGTTTGTTTTTTATCAGCAGTAACGGGTGAATGGAAATAAGGATGTTTGCTGACGATTGTATAATTTATGCTCCTATAGGTGTCTTCAGTAGATGGCCATCGGAATGTAAACAATACCTTATCTCGTAACTCATCATGGTGTTGTAAAAATAATATGAGAATTAACATAACAAAACAATACATTCATTTTAGAACAAAGAAAAATATATATTATGTTTTGATCATGAGCTTGACGCTAAAGTTGACAATTATAAGTATTTAGGTGATATTATCTCGAGCGATCTGAAATGAAATAAACACGTGGACTACAAGAAAAGACAAACTAAAAACTGGTATTTACGTAGAAAACTATATAAATCACCTCCTGTTAAACTTTTGGCTACAAAGCCCTTGTAAGACCGACACTAGATTATGAGTCCGACGCCTGGAACTCATGGCAGGTCTTTCTCTCTCTCTCTCTCTCTCTCTCAAATAAGCTTGAAATGTTTCAATCACTTACGGCACGTACACTCTTTTCTGATTTCAGAAGCACGGCATCGGTTACGGCGCTGAAAGAACCAAGGTGACATGAAGCCATTAAGGAATCGAGGAATCTGGCAGCGGCTCAAATTTATTTTGACTTTTTTAAAATCGTAAGTACTAAGAATATAAAGTCAAAAAGCCATCGTTCAGAGCATTTGCATTGCCCAAAAGTGCTTACTCCAATTCATGCCTGCACAAACACATCTAAAAATCTTTTTTGTTTGTACAGGCTCTAGATTTATGAAAGAATTTTTGGTTTGCTAGTTTGCTTTGTTTGTGTTATGCCAGCATGTTCTACTTGCAGCAATGTAGCCACCTGCTAAAATTCCCAGCTGACGACTGCAGTATTAAGAAATAATTTAAAAAACAACTTTCCGTGGAGGTTGTTGCTCGTGAGACAGTTTTGGAATTCGACAGTGCTTTAAGTATATTGTTTAATAAGACAAACATTCGTTGTCGTTGTTAGGATGTGAGCTTCGTCATGTTTGTTTTTGATACTCCTATAGGAGATGCGAGTTCGTAAGTGTTGCGTGCATGCAGTGAAAGTTTTCCTCTGTATCGTCCACTCCTGCCTCTTCCCGTAATAGGGCTGGCAGTATTGTGAAATAAAATAAAGTGTGCGAGAGGTCGTTTTTATAAAACAATCTGTCACCCGCCACCAATTGGTATTGGCTCATTCAAAGTAGAGTAGTCAAAACAGAGCTCCACTGGCGAATGGCCCGAAGAATGCAGGGCGTAAAAAAGTGAGTCTTGGTACTCATGCTGACACGAAATATCTGCTTTACAAATTTGCAAACTGTATGTACTACATGCAACGTGCACATTCTTGCTGCGGAAGCAGGTTCGCACGCTTAATGAAGGGCGACAAAGCGTTCATGATGCCGAGCGAAGCAGAGGGACGTCTCTGGTCCCGACAGACCTGGTAGAGGATGTTAATGAGAAAATTCTGGAGAACGGACGCTTTTTACCTTCCTGTCTTGCAACGCGTGTCTCTGACAGTTTTGAAATCATTACTTCACGAAATGGCTATAAAACACTCTAGTAGCGCAGGTTGTTTTTACGATGTACTTTCATGTGATGACTATGTTTGTGCCACGATATCTCCAATTCCCTAATATCAAAGGTGATTACATTAAAGGATAGATTAAGGTTGGGAGCATTTATGCTGGCTACGTATTTTCTCGTGTTCAAAGGGAAGTTAATTTGTGAACACGCCTTGTAGATGTCTTCATAAGTGATATCAACATAAAGTTAAAGAAATACAAAAAATAATAGTCCTAAGTTTTGACAGCAAGGTGTTCATTATAAAAAAGCAATTATGTACTTTTCTCTAAAGGGTTAATGAGCAAAAAGGCTCAAGAGAAGACAAGATACAAAACGACACTTCCAAATGAAAACTACTTAAAAATAACAGCGACTGTGCGTGGGAACTTGTGATAATTAATCATAATGTAACACCTGAGACTGTTGAATGAAAAAATACAATTAGCTTCGTTTGAGATGTTTTACTGTTTTTTTTTATTCGACTTGAGGTCTTGTTAGCCACCACCGGAGCCCCGACACTCCAGAAGATGTGGAGAATCTCGCCAACCGGCTGGGACACATGAATAATATCAGGACAATTTTTTTGCATTGTAAATATCTTTTATGTTTGTTTTCGCGGTCTGCAGTATGTATTCTTTTTAAATAAAGTAAATTTTATTAGTTTACGACCTGTGTTGTCAATATGACCAGTAAAACTGGTTTAACTGCATGGAGTGGACCAGCAGCGAAGGTGGGTACGGCAAACGCCTGTTCTACTGAAGGTCGCTCTCCAGCTCTCCAGCAGACGAAAGCTTCGGCAGTCAAAAGTCGGGACGCTGCGAGGACAGAAGCTGTTGTGTTCGCTTGTCTCTTTTTTTTTTTTTTTTGTCAGAACGTTTACGATTATATACCAGGATTGTGATATCTGACAGGATGACAGCCAGGTCCCGTGACCCCTATTGAAAAATATTTTTTACCGGAATGTCATTTCCAGTAAAAGTCTATTTTACTGGATTATGGGACTGTTTTCACTTCCAGTAAAGCCGTAGATTACCGGAATGTCGCCGGATTTTTTACTGGAATGTCACCGGTTGGCTTACAGGAATGTTACCGGCTTTTTACCCGAATGTCACCGGATTTCTACCGGAAGTTTATTTCCAGTAAAAATCTATTTTACTGGATTATGGGACTCTTTTCGCTTCCAGTAAAGCCACAATTTACCAGAAGATTACCATATAATAATATCTTTATTATCTTCGAAAAATACATGTGTGCGTGCTGGCCCACGAAAGCAAAGATGCTTGTATGTGAGACCAGGCAGCCAATAAAATACCGTGACACAGTGAACACTAGAGAAACAAAACAAACAAACAACAATAACGTAGGAATGTGGGCAACGAATACGCACTAAGTAATGATATAATCATTATTGCGCGAGCGTGAGGCACCATTCTCTTACATTCCGTTTTACCGCACGAAAGGATGATATGTTCAGCAAAGACTCTGGCAAACTGTTGAAGATTGGCCGGAATTCATAGTGTTTTTCTTTCTTTTTTCGGAAGTCAACGGAAGCCATTTAGGAGGAAGCCTGTGAACCGTGGTTGGTGCATGTTTACCAGATGCTGGACGATTCGGTAACAATAAAAGTGGTTAGTCCACAGAGACCTGAAGGTTCTATGTATCTATTTAACCGGGTCGATACCAGTGAAACAATTTGCACAGCTGTAGACAAAAGCAATCGGACCAAATAGGAACAAACGAGTTCTTTGTCGCAAAAGATATCTTTCAAGGTACTTACAATGCCGCTGGGTAAATTCCTAGACGTACGGTAATTAAACCGCGCAGGTGCACCACACGGACACACACACGTATGATCTCAGTAGCACGTTTAGCGAAAACCACGAACGCGCGAAACGAACATCCGCCGCCGTTGAGAAATCACGGGCACAGATCACGATGTCGTCCCTGATGTCGTCGCCGCGGGTGCAGCAGGTGTCAGTAGCACGCTTAGCGAAAACCACGAACGCGCGAAACGAACATCCGCCGCCGTTGAGAAATCCCGGGCACACTCACAATGTCGTCCCTGATGCCGCCGCCGCGGGTGCACCATGGCGTCAGTAGCACGCTTAGCGAAAACCACGACCGCGCGGAACGAACATCCGCCGCCGTTGAGAAATCCCGGGCACAATCACGATGTCGTCCCTGATGCCGCCGCCGCGGGTGCACCCGGCGTCAGTAGCACGCTTAGCGAAAACCACGAACGCGCGAAACGAACATCCGCCGACGTTGAGAAATCTTGGGCACAGTCTTTTTCGCTCGCTGGATGCTTCTGAAGCCGGACGGACAAAGAGGCGTAAGAAACAGGTCACTGAAAGATATTTTCTTTTCATCTGCACACCCAGCTGCTCTGGAAGATACAGGTCGCACACATGGAACGAGAATCCGAGACTGAGCGTTCGTTCCTGGCCGGCCGTTGCTCGTTGACGGACAAAGAAGCCGGTTTTCTTTAAAAAAAATAAAAAGAAGTCAGCAAAACGACCTTCTCGCATTTTCCCCACGACCCAATGCGAGGGAGAGAGGGTGCGTGGGGACTCGTCCTTGGAGCGAGGCACCAAGGACGCCCAGTCCCCGGCTCGCCTCGGCTTCCCCTCCCCTCGTGTCGGCTTTGAGTGAAGTTCGGTAAACAGGGAAGCGAGTCACCCGTTTCGGTAAGATTAAAACCGGGTCGTCTGGGAATCGAAAGTGGCTGGCGGTGACATTCCAGCGAAATCTGGAAACCCGATGCCGATGAAATTACAGCAAAATCTGTTTGCCGGCAAATAATCTCGCACAGACTGCAGGTAAACTGGTTTCGAATGAAAACGGGTGAAAGTGCCCACCTTTTTGGATCGTCAAAACAGTTCGCTGCACGCACTTCTTGAGGGTTGCAACGTCGTCCCGAGCTAAAACTCGCACTCACGAGAATGCCGCCCGAGTGGTCTCGTACCTGCTCTGCCCCGACTTTTGCCTGTCGCAAATAGCAAGTTGCCGGTGATCGCTGCTCACCTTTTGGATCGTCAAAACTGTTCGCTGCACGCACTTCTTGCAGGATTGCAACGTCGTCTCGAGCTCAAACACGCACTCACGAGAATGCTACTGCATTGGCGGCCACCATTACAAACTCAGCTAGTCCCCCTGCTCGTCTTGGCTTCCTTGCCTTTAGCCGTTCCCCTTTCGTCGGCTACCAGTGAAGTTCGGTGTCTGGCAAACGAGAGTGGCTTCCGGTAGGATTCCAGCGACGGGTAATCGAAAATGGTTCTGGCAAAACTTTCAGCGAAAGTATCTTCCAGTAATATTTCCACCACAGACTGGTAAACGACGCTGGTTTCTGGTGAAAATGAGTGGAAATTAACCCGTTTCCACTGAATGTCACGGGAAGTTTTTGCCGGATTTTAACCGAGAGTGACTCCG
This sequence comes from Ixodes ricinus, assembly GCA_037355805.1. Classification (NCBI taxonomy): domain Eukaryota; kingdom Metazoa; phylum Arthropoda; class Arachnida; order Ixodida; family Ixodidae; genus Ixodes; species Ixodes ricinus. The sequence goes on along the minus strand of JAZHYW010006148.1, from coordinate 18,667 downwards.
GTAAAACGTACACCGGAATCTGGTAACTGAAAGTGGCGGCCGGTAATATTTCCACCAAAAAACTGGTAAACTACGCTGGTTTCTGGTGAAAATGAGTGGAAATTAACCCGTTTCCACCGAATGTCACTGGAAGTTTTTGCCGGATTTTTCAATAGGGACGTCTTTTGTTGCGACTTGGAAACCACTTTCGGGGCATGGGCAATATAAAACTCTAAACCCGCAAGTCGAAGACGCGTTTTAGGCAACGTAATACTATGTACGTTGCTTAGATGAGGGCTCTCACCTCGTACCGATCCGGATGCCTGTCCAAGAGGCTCGTTCCCTTATCTCCCATCTCCCCTAATGTCAACACTTCGGTGCCTTCGACCCGTTTGTGCGTACGCGTGTGTGTGCGTCACTATAACGGATCTGACACTATAAACGGGAACAAATTTACTGTGCGTGGCTTATGCGACTTCTCCCATCCTGTACCGATCCGGAAGTGCGTCCGAGGGGTGAGCAAACGCCACTAACGCCTGTCTGGCAACATTCCACGCAAGCCAGACACTCGCGCAGGAATAATAGCCTCCGACTATCCGCTTCGTCGAGCAGGACGCATGTGACACTAGAAATGGAGCGCCGTCTTTAGATATAGTATGCATCAGTCTTGGTTCCTTAAAACTCCAACCGCTATGCTAAAACAAAACAAAAAAAGAAAGACGAAAAGGACGACAGATCAACTTTCTTTGCTGAAATTTGGTAACTCTGGCCATGCATTGAACCCTGCAGGAAGCCCCAAATTTATTCGGTTCTTCGGTTAATTCATTCCTCTTTAAACAAAGAGTGAAAACAGCAATAATGAGAAAAGCTAGTTCCCCAGTAAAACGTGGAGCTTTAAACTGCCAAGGTGCGGATCTCGCACTCGTGAGTGATGGAGCACCAAGTTATCGATCGCAGTCTTTGATGACTGTTATGTTTTGCTGTTGCTTCTATTATTATTATTATTACTGATATTCATCCATCGCAAATGAGACAAATCCAGGCGCATTCTGAGCATCTCTGTATCCATACAAAAACAGACAAAGAAAAAAGAGTGAAGAATATTACAACTACCAAACAAGCATTCTCAGAAGTACTGCATGAATGCCGCACGCGAAGTGCCTGGAAGACCATCAATCAATGTTCCTTTAGAAAGTTTAGAAAATGACTAGGGCAAGCTATATATCGCGCTCCCATTGACAATGCAGTCTCATCAAAAGAGAGGCGTCCACCTTCTTCGCCACAAAGGCTGGATTTATTGGCGCGTTCGCGCTTATCACACTTCTTTTGGCCTTTCAAGTGCATCGCGTGGCAGTTCAAGCGGCTGTCAGTGCGACTGAGGTGACGACAAACGTCATTCAATATACTGCAAATCGTACTCGCACCGCGATTGGCGCAGAAAATATGGACGTCACTTCGCTGCGGTGCCGCTGTTTCAAAGTATTACGCTCAAATTATAAGCATTGGGCACGCCTGTGTAAGTGTAAGTTTGAGAGTAACAAAAGATAAAAGAACTCCGCGCTTTCAACGGCTCTGTCGAGCAGGTGTGCTTGTGCGGTGCGAGAGTAGTTCAAGGCAGTATGCTGGCGCACGTAAAGGTTCGGCTTCGCTCACACGTATGGTGAGATAACCTTCTGCATATGCAGGGGCAGTGTCGCGGTGTCCGCAGTTTTTGGCGTTACGAAAAACTTGTCTATCAACAGTGAGTTGGTCATTGGAATCTACTTTGAGGAGACCCGAAGCCTTGTCGTCGAGTTACACTCGGATTATTAAATATCAGAGGCAAATATTGATTGAACCCTGCTATCGATCGGAGCGGTGCATGAAGGTTTGGAGAGTTCAAACGATGCGAAATTTTGCCAGCGGGCTGTAATATGGTTGAGAGGCTAATGTGTACATTGGTAATTGAAATGGACGACCCCCGACGTCCTTTTAGCCGCTTTTGATTTTAGATGGCCGCATACATTTGTCGCTAATGAATACACTGGTCTCTAACGATTTCTTTTTTGCAGTTTTACTTTGAGGGTTCTGAGCGCTCTAAGGTCTTTCTGGCTGTTATTATTTTAATTATATATGCTTTCACGTGCATTTGCAGCTCGAACAAGAGTAAAGCCACACTATAGTAAATTCTGATTTTTTTTTACTTTATAAGAAACATCTTTACTACACCATAATGTTCACTATATCAGTACTTCACACCTTTGCGCACGTATATGACGAGCGTATTTCAAATGCGCTTGGCTACATTATTGTCTTCTTATCAGTATTTATCACTGAAGCTCTTTTTTAGAGCGCAGCTCTTAGGCGCCCGTTTCCGGCTTGAGCGGCGTCGGCGTCGCCGTCGGCGTCGGCGTCGGCGTAACCGCGCGGTGCATGATGGGTAATTTTCCCCGCTAAATTTAGCGAAAAATTTTCCCGCTAAATCTAGCGGAAAAATTTCCCCGCTAAATCTAGCGGAAAATTTCCCCTAATCAGCGGAAAAATTTCCCGCTAAATCTAGCGGAAAATTTTCCCCGCTAAATCTAGCGGAAAATTTCCCTGCTAAATTTAGCGGAAAATTTTCCCCGCTAAATCTAGCGGAAAATTTTCCCCGCTAAATCTAGCGGGAAATTTTCCCCGCTAAATCTAGCGGAAAATTTTTACCGCTAAATCTAGCGGGAAATTTTCCCGCTAAATCTAGCGGGAAATTTTCCTCGCTAAATTTAGCGGAAAATTTTCCCGCTAGATCTAGCGGAAAATTTTCCCCGCTAAATTTAGCGGGGAAAATTTTCCGCTAAATTTCCGCTAGATTTAGCGGGGAAACTCCCCCCCCTCCTCGAGGTCACGTGACCCCCCCCCCCCCGTGCCTCCCCCTGCTCCTCAAGAGCTGCGCTCTAATTCGGCGTTACAGGGAGTTGTAAACGGCTTTTATTTTTATATAATGCTACTCTTGCTCTATTCTCTGACTACTCCTGTTTTTATTGGCGCGGCTGATCTCTGGATGGAGATTGTGATTAGTAGACTATAATAGGACACACTAACGCAGCATAACACGAATGAATCAGACTAAGGAATGTCAGTTGCCATCATTAAAAATTAAGAAAATACATTATGTAGCCAAGCACGAGTGTTCTCACTCGAAATGACTTTACTTGCTGCATTTGAACACACAATTAAGCAGTATAGTCTTTGCAGCGAAGCCGACCTGCGGAAACTGAATTTGCCCGTTCTGAGAAAGTTGGAGGGATTTCGATCATTTCTAGAGAAGATACAAAAAAAAGGGAAATCCCATCAAGCCAATTGAAAGTTCATATGATCGGTAGCAATAATTTAAAAAATTGAACAAAAATAAAAAATGGCCTTTTTCGAGAAAGTGGGTTCAAAATAACGGTTAATTTCATTTTCGACGATATTTCAAGTTTTATATAAAAATTCCGTGAAAATCAAATAAACTAAACTGTATGCCCGTCGATATTTCATGTATAGGGCTACACCCGCGTAGTATTTGGTAAGCGACAAATAAAATAACTCATGAGCTACAAGGCTCTGAAGTTGTCACCGCATCGTCACGCTGGGAGCGATTTTGATCACTTCTAGAGCAGATACAACAAAAAAGGGGGAACCGCATCAAGCCAATTGAAAGTTCATATGATCGGCAGCAATAATAAATAAATTGAACGAAATAAAAAATGGCCTTTTTTGACAAAGTGTGTTAAAAATATCAGTTAATTTCATTTTCGACGATATTTCAAATTTTATATAAAATATTCAGAAAAGTAAAATAAAATAAACTTAAGCCCGTCGATAGCCCATGTATAGGGCTACACCCGCATAGTATTTGGTAAGCTGACAAATATAATAACTTATGAGCTACAAGGCTCTGAAGATGTCACCGGATTGCCAAAGAGACGATGTTTTGGCATTTTTTACTTCAATAAACAAAAATACAAATCTATTTTCTTTTGAACTAAAAAATATTCAAAATAACATACAAGAGCACAAACAATTACTGTGAGTTTTGTATGCTTCCCGTATTCATGCCAGCGTACAGAACTGGGTAGAAAAATCATGGAGTAAACAACAGATTTTCACCCTGCTCCACTCAATAATTTTTTGTGAAGCAAAATATTTTGTAAAAAATATTTCAAAAGCGGTTTTGTTGTTTTCGAAATGCAAATGAGTTTTGTAACGAATCCGTAAGGAGTTTACGAAAACTATTGGCCACCGCGTTCCAATTGAAGTTTCGACAAAGCTACCGCATAAAGTTTCAAATATATTTCATATGAATATCATTTGAAAGTCTATTGACACCCTTTCGAGTCTGTGTTGAAAAATAATTGATTTTTTTGTAACGAGTCCCTAAGGAGTTTACGAAAACTATTGGCCACCGCGTTTCAATTGAGGTTTTGCCGTGCCACCTCATAAGAATTTCTAATACATTTCATTTAAAAGTCTCGATACACTGCTTTGAGCCTCTGTTGAAAATCAAATGTTTTTTTCTACCGCGTTGTAATTTAGGTTTTGACGTGCCATCTAATTAGGTATATTCCGACGAGTCGGAATATACCTAATGAGATGGCCCATCAAAACCTCAATTGCAACGCGGTAGAAAAAGACATTTGATTTTCAACAGACTCAAAGCAGTGTATCTAGACTTTCAAATGAAATGTATTAGAAAATATACTCCTAGCATGGGTTTCTAGATAGAGCTCTAAGAGGGAAGACGGCAATAGGTTGCATGACATGTGGTCCGGATGTAACCGCTGTTTTGAGGGAAGGGGAAAGTGAGTGCAAGTGTCACTTATATGTATGCCTATATATGCATGCAGGGTTCAGAAAATGCCTGCATAAAACCGTGGGAAGGAGTAATAACTAGTTTATTAAAAATGTGAAATTCGAGTATATGGTACACTGCCTTCGTGTCCATGGGGGACCTTGTACTGCCTTCGTGTCCACGGGAGTACTGGTAACCTATAAAGAAAAAAGATGCACAGTTACACATTGATCTGCTTATCTAAACTTCAATGTCCGAGCAAGGTATCCTGTTCACAGAGCAGCACTACCTCAGCGCTGAATCAGTATTACAAACCAAGACATCAGTTCTTTGTATGAAAGTAGGCAACTCAGAACACACGATACAAGCCATGGAAGTAGCAGTGACTCGTTGCCTTAACAGGGCTGAGTTAGCGCTGCACTGTATGTGTGAACCAGCCTTAAATGCGGAAAGTCACATTTAAAATTCCTACATTTTTGCTCACCCAGGCACTTAATTTACACACTACCTTGATAGTTTATTAAGTGCCACTGATAACATTGTCAGGGGCACCATGGTGCAAAAGTATATTTTGCCCCCGAGTCTGCAAGAATCAATCTCTCACTGTTTTTGCCGCCGCATTGCAGTCTTTTATTTTGGCTTTTGACAAGGTCTACCAAAGATAAGCAAGCAGATGTTGTCGCTTATGAAGTTTACCAAATTTGAACATAGAGAAGCTATGACTTATAAGCATCTCGAAGAATTAATATGGCAATTCGGGCCAATTGGTTCATGATCGTAGACAAGTGCCGCAAAAAACGCATGGACAATAAGTGGTGGTAAACACTGGCGCCAGTGTTTTATGTCCACTCCTTGTCCCTGTGTATTTTTTTAGTGTTTGTTTACTATCTTGAAGTATTTTTAATCACACCGGACAGGAAGGAAACGGTAATAGAGTTCTATGTGGATCATAAAGCCATGCTCCGAATGGGTGTGTGTCAACTGCAGCTTTCACAATCTATGCAATACACGAAGTTTGAATTATTGGGAGGATCGAGACATCGGAGGCCGAATTCAAAAAGCAAAACTTACGATAAAAAATTGCGTATGATAAAACCCGAGAAGAAATCCGTATTAACAAAACATAATTGTCGCAACTTTTGTGTGACTTACAACGCAATATTACAACATCATTCAAAGTGTCTTACAAACTTCTTAGGGCAAACATGACGGCACGTCACTTGGCTATTTCGCCGCGACCAGCAATGAAGTTTGAAGCGTGGGCAAGGGGCATGTGTTTTGCGCACTGTTCGCATGCATCCCTACTTGAAGCAGCACAAGGACAATGCTAAACTACACATGGAGGATTCAGCCGACGAGTCTGCCGAGCTGTACATCCTGCCCATTAGAGCTAACGAGGTGCAGGACGGCGAGACGTGCCAATGAATCAATTAAAGAAAATGCCCACACAAATCTTCAGTGCACCCAAATGGATCCTTCACCTATGAATGGCGTGAACCTGATTTGGTGATCACTAGTGCCCCCTCATACTTTAGTTGTGATTTTCGAAGTGGTGGGCAGCTGTACGACTCTACCACACGAAAAGGCACAATCCTGACTGGATGTGCCTTTTTAATGCGAAAGCATTATATGTCTATGGAGCGGAAAATCCGGCGTCCGGTGGCGTTAACCGAGTGGTACCAAATGCCAACAGAGGAATAAAAGAAAGAATAAAATGTGCTTCCACGGCTGAGATTCGAACCCGGTGCTGCTGTGTGAGAGCCGGGCATGCTAGCTGCTGTGCTATCTCAGCCGCTTCGGAATGCGGCTTTACTCTCCCCTCAAAAAGAAGCTTGTCCCATTACGGCAAAAGACGGCGTCGGCGTTGATGTGCCCGAAAGATGGGCATAAAAATATGTCCTCGGTTCAATGACATCACACTTCACGTGACGACATGACGTACCATGATGTGTGACGCCATATGATGTAACGTAAAAAAATATTACGGGGGCACTTAGGTATCGCTACATGGATTGAATGCGAAAGCATTGCCATTCCTAACAATAGAGGAAAAAAAGGAAGTGTCGTTAGGAATGGCAATGCTTTCGCATTCAATCCACGAAAGGGATACCTAAGTGGCCCTGTAATTTTTTGTGTGGAGTAGAGCTCAAATAAACGCCGTACGGCGCAGTATATCCACGATTAAGTTGCTGCTAGTCGTGAGGCTTAATGTTTTGCACCAACAATACCGTAGAGTTTTTCCTCGGTTGCGACGAAGCGCCACTGCGCTACGAACTTGCTAGAAATTTCTGCATATGCGACCGCTTTCTTCTGGAAACCTATGGTGACGTGCCACTCACTTTTGGCCAAAGAACATTGAAAATACCAGATGTGAAAACAGCCATAACAAGCATCAAAGAAATCAAGATGGGGGTCATAGCATTAGCTTCCCAACGTGGCGAGACTAGCACAGGATTTCTGTCACTCGCCGTTAATAAGACAGGAGTCGACTTTTTCCGGTCTGATCTTGAAAACAAAGTTTGGTCCGGTTAATTTTGTAGCAGAAGGCCCGTGCTTTCCTGTTCGTGGGGTCATTTTCTCGGTTCAAAATATGATGCAGAGTCCTTCCCATAAAAATGCATGGGTGCCCGCTAGGACTCTTCGAAATGATTAAATTAACCGAGGTCGCGCTATACTCTGTTGCAACTCTAGAATAGCAGAAGCCCCTCCCACAAAGCCCTTCACTCTTTTTAATAAGCAAACACTAGAGAGGAGGAGAGCCGGGAGGACACCGCCAATCATGGCGAGCAAAGGGAATTGTGGGAGAGGCTTCTGCTTTCTATAGTTGCAACGGACTATAACAAAAGTTTACAGTACCACGAAAAAAAAAAGACCAAGCATGCAGAGAAATTCGCACGACTCAAGTGTAGCAGGGACAGAATAGAAAAAACTGCAGCTGCAATATTTACCCTTTAAATTTGCCTCGACAGCCCAGCAGAGACGACATGCTGGTCGTCAGCGCCTGGAGGGCCACCCTCTTGTACTGAGAGCACATGTAGTCTGAAACAAACAACAAACAAAAAATTAAATGCATGGACAATCCGCACATGCTGGTATTTTGCTTCATTGGCAGCTTCATAGAAAGCAAGCATGCACACCGTTGTCCAACCATGTCAACTGCTAGCCGAAACTTCCTGCCACCAGGATTAAGATATTGCTTGCGCTATAAAAACACAATTACACACTACCCAGCTGGCACACTGAAAGTTGAAACATTGAAGAAACTAGCTCATAAAACTTCAATGTAAGAGCTACACCTTGTGGACGCTACACAAAAGTATGTTCAGTCTAAACATTGGTGCACTGCAAGGCTGCTTTACCTCAGCCAGTTTGGAACATCTGGAGTTTCATTCTTTTCAAGATATTATGCCTGAAAATTAAAGTGACAAATTAACTGGGTTAAAATTTTTTATTCGACACCCGGCCCAAATATTTAGGAAGTATACTAGTGGGTTAATTTCTAACTTACCATAATTATTTTCGGCATCCTGAAGGCGTCGCTTCAGGGTCCAGTTTTCATTTTGGATCCACCTCACCCTCACAGCTGCAGCCACACTGAAATGTTTGCAAAGTTTCAGGGAGGGTAATTAAAAGTCGGCAGTTTCTCTCGAACACCGCTGTCACAAATTTCGTCTTTTTTGTCATTTTGTTCTGTTTAAGGGTGGTTCAGGGGGAGGGGGGGGTTCAATTACAATCCTCGCGCATGTTTACCTGAGCGCCAAAGGCATGAGCTCGGATGAGACTAATGCCGGCCGAGCTTCAAACCAATGGGAAGAGGAAGACGAGAAGAAGGAAGTGGGACTTGGAGTGTTTCAAGTTGACCAACCACGAACCGGTGACAACCGCATAGGTCATTCAACACACGTCCCATACCGCTCAAACACTGTGTCGAACTGCATTTTGAAGTCAGTCCCACTTCCAACGGTGTAGGAACAGGGGCATTCATTTCGTGGCATGCCTTGAAATGAATCGAAGTGACGCAAGCTGGGAACACACTGCTGCTGCTTCATTTGGGAATAACTGCGGCCCTCGGCTAGATCACATCACAGTTGCAAAATGAAAGAGAAAAAAAAAAGAGGCGAAAAGGAACAATTGTTTTATAAAAAATTCTAACAGAGAAATGTAAACCCAGTTCAATTCTAGAAAGTCAGGGGACCGAAGTTTGTCCTAACAATACCACTCCAGTCCACTTCCATAACTTCAAAACAAAGGATGGCTATCCTCTTGAACCATTTTGACTGCAAAGGAATATGTGGCTCTGCATGAACCGAATTCCAAGGAAGTCTAACTACTGAAATGTAATGAAGTGATCAATGTAATCAATTTAGAGTTGGACGACATCGGTCCACTGCTAGACCAATAAGACATTTCCTAAAGCAAGGGACTGAAAATGGCATTAGAATTCAGTAAGTGCTCTGTTAACGCAGCTACCTTTCTCGGATACCTTCTTGCAAAATGCTGATGGCAACGCTGACCAGCACCGCACAGATCCCAACCTGCGGACAATTAATGAGCCAACTGAGCAAAAAAGCCGACCAATAAACGTGTGCCAGAATATAGAAGTTTTAGGAATACCGGACATACTGCCGCGTGCAGGACAGCAAAATAGCGAGGATTGCGACGAAAAGGTTGCGAATAGCGTTCTCTACCGGGTTTAAAGACGCAAACATCTCGCCAAAAATATAGAATGTCGACAGCTTTTATCTGGAAGTTAGAGCATTTACATATTGAAAATTCAACGAAGGTTTCATTACAAATGCTGTTTTGTCGTTCTTTATACTCAATACCTTTTTGTTTTGTCTTTCTCGGCTACTCTCTGTTGTATTTACGAAGCAAGACGATCCACTACCCCGGGCATACGTATCTGCCGATCATCCCGTCCCACGCCAGTAGCTTTGAGCTGTGATCCAGCGATCAGTTACCGACAACTGTTGACCATCTGACCACCAGTCTGCTGGTGCGAAAACTCACGCTGTTCACGAGCGCTGGACGGCGTCGAAGGCCTCGAAGAACAGTCATCCGTGGGCGCCGCACGGTACCACTTTCGCTGAAAATAACCGGTCAGGTGAAGTCGCGATACTGTTGCGGATCTGGACCTCTTAACGTGACATCTCGCTCCCTAATGCTCCTTCCTCGTTCCAACGCGTACAATGCGACAAAGGCGTAACACCGCTACCAACTGCGTTGAGTTGCTCGTTCATCGCGTCGTCGGTCTTCACCCTCTTCCCAGACATAATCATCACAAGAGCTTTACACATAGATAGCCAGTGGTCTTGTTCCTTATAAGGCATTTTCATCCCATAAGGCTTGCAATATCACCGTGCCTAACGGACAAACGTAGTGACGTTCGATATCCCGGAAAAAAAAAAAAACGACTGGTTTTGCTACAGATGGGGCGTCGGAAATATGTTCCAAATCTACACCCAAATGGATCCCGTTCTCCGGCGGGTAGTGTCATGACAACAGATTAACTGGACGCGGGTAGTTTGAACGCAAGGTACAAAACCCTTAACCTAAAGAAGTAGAATTAATCACGGTTATAATTTGTAGAAGCATTGATCATACAATACAGGCAAACAGTAAAGTTACGCCAGAAACTAGAAACTGACTGAATGCCGATAGAGACTTATATTGATATGAAAGTTCGAGTAAAAGGGTGAATACAGTTATAACTAAACACAGGAAATAAATGTAGAAATGCAACTAGCATAACACGCCTATTTGTTTCGGAGTGCAATGTCAAAATAGATTATTTTTTTTATTTTTTTTTTAGATTTTTTTAATTTACACTCATTTACAGTATTTTTATTAGTATTCTTTGCACACACCATGCTCTAAGTTTCATTTGGAGTGTATTCTAGTCTACCTCAAACGGCGTTGCAATGCGGTATTTTCTCTAAGTTGTATTCATATCTGAGTGTTGATTCTAGCATGAATTCAGGCTACAAAACTCTTTGTTTATTCGAAGAACCTATGATGCACGCTTGATGGTGTATTATAGCAATATGAGTTGAAACCATTTTGCAATGAAAATATTGAAAAATACAGCATAACACTGTCATGTTAACTTATTAAATGTACTTACTATGTTGCTGAATTCCTAACCACTTATTCAGGACGAGACAGATATTTGTCATACAGCCCGGAGCTACATAACACATGTCACATCAATGGGCTGATGTATTTCTGTGGACTATTTTTTACCTCAGTTGGATGTGACAAATATATCGCTTCGTCCAACAACTTTCAAAAGCACAAGTATGTTCCCATTATTCGATTCTCAATTGTGCGACCAATATGCATTACATTCTGGCAGACATGACTCTAATTGGTTCCCATTCCTTAAATGCCCATACCTACAATTTGGCCTAGGCCTTGTTCATTGGCCAACAATATTTCGTTGACTGATAAAATTCCTATCAATGAGTCGATGAAGTCACCATATGAACAGGGAATGCCACTATTGCATCAGTGGCGTCACAAAGGGGGGGGCGGACCGCCGGTCCTTTCAGGGGAGTGGATGAAGCGGAAGGGCGAGAGTGCGGCGAGCACACAGGGGCGGGGGGGGGGTGTCGCGGCAGGCCTACTTCGGTGCCGCTGACCCTCGTGACGCCACTGATTGGCATTTCCTGTTCCTCTTTTATTTTCAATGTTGTATTCTGAATTAAAAACAAAAAATGACTACGCTCGGGGACTAATTAACGTCGGCTTCCTGATGCGTAGCCATTTCCCGTCTGTTGCCTACTGGTTTTTATTCTGTGGAAGGCTTTCGGGATTATGTTGCTGTGAGATTGTGCGCGAGTTGGTTTGAATACCTGCGCGGTATTCGTTTCACGGTTGCTGCCTGCAAATGTTTTGCAAAATGTTCTAAGCAGCACTCTCGCATTTGTAACTCATCCCGGCTTAGCCGTTCCCACAACTGTGAGGCGCGAACCCCAGGTGGTAGTCGGTGACTGATCATGAAGTGTCGCAAAACAACTGCCTCGCTTTGACTTTTTTGTTTTTTCAATGGTTTCAGAATTTGTTAATTGTTAATTACCTGTATTGCCTGAGAAGCTAAATTTCAGAGTCAATTTCATGTCTGTTACTTGCTCATGCACTGAAGACGGCTAAAGACATGCGGTCTAGCGAAGCGCGAATGGAGAGAGGGGCGGGGTCGCAGGATATATTTTATATTTTAGTGGATTGCGCGCGTAGGGGAAGTTTGGGCTGCAGATGCTGAATATTGAGTCATTCCATGTCCTATCCTCTGTGTGTCATTTTAGATCGCCGCGAGACAAATTACTCTACGGTCGAGGAATCGGAATAATTGAATATCTTTTGATTCTTAAAGGGTTAATCGGATGGCTAATAAATATGATAAGTTTTATTTCGGATTGCAATTTTGAACGTGACGCTGTTTGAGAGAAGATATGTTCTGAATAACAGGCGATACTGCATTCGCGATTGTCTTCTACACTTTGCCTTCGTCGAATTACTCCGCTGTGGATCAACTGAGTGTCTGTTGGGTGCCCTTATGGTAGAACTCACTTGAGTGTCTGTGGATAAACTCAAAAGAACTGATATTGCATTCTTAATGATAACACTCATTTGCATGAGTAGTCAGTACATTTATATAAACTCAAAAAGAATGAATACTGACTGGGTAGCGATAAGACTCGTTGGAAGATTCTGTTGTATGGCAAAAAACTAAAAAATGAGTATGTGAGTCAGTTTAACGATAAAACTCATTGCAATTTGTAATGGGTAAACTCAAATCGATAATGGATATTGTGTTCTTAGTGATAACACTCATTTCAATGTGTAATGAGGTAAACTCAAAATAATTTATATTGATTGGGTAGCGATCAACTCCCAATGAATTTGTAGTGAGTGAATTCAATAGAAGAAATACTGAGTGGGTAGTGATAGCACTCAATTTGAATGTGTAATGAGGTAAATTCAAAATGGCAAATATTGGTTTAGTATTGATGAAACTCATTCAACAGTTGAGTTTCTTTTGGAGTTTTATTTGACTCTATAAAAACGCATTGGAAACTCAATTGAAACTCACATTGTTTCATTTTTGTAGAAAGTTGCTGCCACCAATAAGGGTTGGCAAGACGGGCATTCTTTCAGGAGATGGCGAGCCTTAGTGAAAGCGAACACGCCTCGCAGCGGCACCGCGGCACTCGGTGAAGTCCCCAGCTCTTCTGACAGCGAGGACGACGAGCTGCGCATTATCGCTGCGATTACCGGTGCATTGCTCGCCGTATTGACCAGGAGTCCCCGAACGTTTTGGAGCTTTGTAGCTGAAAGCGTTGTGAGTGAGGCGTTTCGAAAACGCCGAGTGAACCGAGGAGAGGAGGAGGAAAGAAACTTTGTACCGAGCAGAATTGGCATTCTCCCTCCCCCTCGGCACCAGGCCGGGGAGGCAGGAGGCACCGCTTTAGATGCTGGCCAGGAGGTCTTGTGTCCCGGCGGCCTCTTCAGCCAGTCGGACGAGGCGGAGCTGGAGCTCAGGGTCCGAACTGCGCAGCAGGGTCTCCCAGGATTCTTTAGAAGCGATATTTAGCGCCCTCCCAGGAGAGTTTGAGCATTCCCAGATTATATGGTCGAGGGACCCTCTCAACCCGCAGTGTGTACACTCGTCTGATCTTATATCCGGGAACATATGGTTCACCAGGATTGGGTGTGGGTACGTGTATGTTTGGAGTCGTCTCCACGCGACTGCCTGCGTATTATTTAATGACGGGTCTGGTGGGGGTACCAGCCTACGTTCCAATCTGTAATGTTGAGTAATTTCCCCATATTTTACCATGCGTTCACCGCTCCCTTGCCAGAGGGGGTCCTCACCAGCCCGGTGGTATAAACCTCGAGCTAGCTCGTGAGCCGCCTCGTTGCCGGGGACGGAGGCATGTGCCGGTGTCCAGATCAACGTAATTTTCCTCGCAATTTGTCGCTGATCGAGAATCTTCGCCGCCGCAGGCGAGATTCTGCCTGCACTAAAATTTTGGATGGCAGTTTTACTGTCGCTTATGATGAAATTTGCTTCCGTGCCGACGCAAGCCAATGCTACCGCAACTTCCTCCGCCACTGCAGCGGAGCGCGTCCTTAAGGAGACTGCCGTAACGGCATTTCCGCGGCCATCGACTACCGCGGCTACCGCTCGTCCGTCGTGGCCACAAGCGGCGTCCACATACGCTACCTGCTCCGAGGGCAGCTCCCTATACCGGAGACTAATGGCCTCTGCTCTCTTCTCTCTTCTGATCTTATTATGCTCGGGATGCATATTCTTAGGTAAAGGGGGGATGATTAGCCAGCTTCTGATTCCCTCCTTAATTTCTGCCTTTAGGATTGGGCCCCTGTGCGGATTGATTCCTACTTTAGCCAGGATAGTCCTGCCCGTTTTTGTGGCGCACAATCTCTCAATCTGAGATGTGCGCACCGCTTCCGCCAGTTCCACCCACGTGTTGTGCATCCCGAGCGCCAAAAGTCGCTCCGTGGATGTGCACGTGGGCAGGCCCAGCGCGCGCTTGACGCATCTACGTATTAATCCGTCAATTTTCATCTTTTCTGCCGACTTTATGTCGAGATAAGGCGTAGAGTAGCTAACTCTGCTGAATATGAAAGCTTGTACCAGCCTCATTAAATTCTTTTCTTTTAATCCTCGCCCTTTGCTCGCAACCCGCCTGATGAGGCTCAGTGTCTGCATCACGTGGCTCTCCAATCGCTTTAGAGTCTCTCCGTTGTGGCCGTGAGACTGGAGAACTAGGCCGAGAATTCGTATCTGTTCTACTTTTGGGACCCTCTGCTCCCGCTACCTGAATTAGAATATCCGACGGTGCCTTACACCGGAGATGCTTAGGGTTGTAGACGAATAGTTCCGATTTTTGTGGCGAACAAGCCAATCCTCGCTCGGCCGCGTACCTCACGATTGTGTCGGTCGCCGCCTGGAGCCTTTGCTCAATTTCCGAGTCACTACCCTGGTTGACCCATAAGGTAATGTCATCTGCGTAGAGGCTGAATTGTAGCCCCTCAATGCGTTCCAACTGCCCGGGGAGCGCGCACATGGCCACGTTAAAGAGAAGGGGGGACAACACCGAGCCCTGGGGCGTGCCCCTGCTGCCCAGCTCAAGAATGGAAGATTCAATAGATTGGAATTTTACGCAGGCCGTCCTGCCGGAAAGGAAGTTTCGCACGTAATTGAAAGTTTTAGTGCCCACATTTAGATTGCTAAGTCCGGTAAGTATCGACTCGTGCTTTACGTTGTCGAAGGCTTTCGTCAGGTCTAGCCCTAGGATCACCTTCGCATCCTTAGACCGCGAGTCGACAATGTCGTGTTTAATCTGAAGCATAATATCCTGCGTGCACAGATGAGGGCGGAACCCGATCATTGTGTGCGGCAAGAGGTCCTGCTTTTCCAGGTATTCGATTAATCTCGTCTGGATGACATGCTCCATTAGCTTTCCTATGCACGAGGTAAGCGATATGGGCCGGAGATTCCCGAGCTGTGGAGGCTTGCCCGGCTTGGGTATTAAGATGACGTTTGCCGATTTCCATTGCTGCGGCAGCTCGCCTTTGTCCCAGCATTCCTGCATGTACTCCGTTAGGTAACCTATCGAGGTATCATCCAAGTTCCTGAGCATTTTATTTGTAATCCCGTCAGGACCCGGGGCAGACTTTGTGCGGAGCCTAACTAATTCCGCTCTAACTTCCGCTTCAGTGATGGGGGCATCAAGCGCCTCGTTGTGCGCACCATCATAGTCTGGAAGGGGAGTTTGATGGGTCTCACCTACGTAGTTTTCTATTAGTTTCTGCATGAAATCGTCGTCGCCGCCGTCAAAAGCCTGTCGAGCTTTGGCGAGTCTGATTCCCGATTGGGTTTTCGAATTTTCCGGGTCGAGCAAATGGCGGAGCATACCCCACGTTCTAGCGAGGTTCATCTCGCCTTCCATCTGGTCGCATTTGTTGCCCCAATTTTGTTCACATAATTTAAAGGAGTAATCCTCAATTTCCTTGTTGTGTCGCGCTAACCTTCTCCGGAGGGTGCGGTTCCATTTTTGTGTCCTTAGACGTCTTTCCATGCTTTGCTTAGCCTCCCACATATGCAGGAGGCGGCTATCGGCAATCTCGGGGGCGTCTTCACCTTCTAAGGTTTTGGTAACCTCCCCGACGTTCGATTTTAGCTGTTCCGCCCATTCCCCGATGTCGCCAATGGGCTTCCCTTCCTGGTTGGATCTGATTGTTCTAAACTGGTCCCATTCGACGGTGGCTGGCGCGCGTGCCCTGCGCGTTTTAAGGCCTTCTTTGAGGAGGGATACCAGTATGTAGTGGTCGCTCCCAAAATTTAGCTCTGAATTGTGCCATTCGAGGCCGCGGACGTTCTTGGAGAGGGTGAGATCTGGAGACGTATCCACACTAACGCTGTTGCCCACTCGCGTGGGGCTATCAGGGTCAGTGTGTAACGAAAGCCCCTGGTCTTGCATGTCCTCCCACAATTGTCTACCTTTTGGGCACTGATGAGAGTACCCCCAGGCCTGATGATGCGCGTTGAAATCCCCCACAACCACTAGAGGCCGGTTGCCGCTAATTTTGAGAGTTTTGCGGAGCAGGGCTCTGAACCTAACCTTTCTTTGTTTAGGCGAGCTGTATATATTCAACAAAAAGAGGCTGGGTTCCGTTTTTTTGCCCGTTAAAATTTCGACGAAGACGTTCTCGATCTCCCGCAAATCGAGCTCGTGTTCTATCACCGCGATGTTTCGTTTCACAAGTGTCGTGACTGTCGATTTTTCGCCCCGGTCGCTATGAAACGCCTGATATCCTGACATTTTCGCGGGTCCCCCTGTCTCCTGAAGCGCAATCGCGAGTGGCGTGATGGTCAGTAGCGGAAGATATCGCTGCAGAATCGGTCGCTTACGGCGGAAGCCACGACAGTTCCACTGCCAAATTTGGTTCTCAGCACGACTGGCTATTTTGCAATTTTGAAACAACGTGCTCGATATTTTGCTGCCAAATATTATTGGCAACCAACTCGGTACGCAATGTTTGAGACTCTTCAGCTTGTTTCTGAATAGCCTCTGCCTGCTTCTGGATAGCGCCCAGAATGGCCGGAACTTGGGTATTCATGTTAATAATGAACTCGTCTAATGTGTTTTCCAGTTTCATCATTCTACCTTCCAACGTCTGACCAGGGTCCGCGTCCTGAAATTTGCGCTTCAGCGGGGGTGGGAGGGTCGCCTCGGTAACCATTTTGCCCTCGCTTGACGGCGGCTCCGGGGCCACGGGCCGTGGCTGAGGCGGGGGAGGGGTCGGTGGCCCCTGGTTTTTTTTTTTTAAATTTTGAATCTCTACCTTCTGGGATTCCACAATCCCGCTTAATTTTTCAACCATTTTCTTTAACTGATCAATCTCGTCAGCTCTTTTATCTTCCTTATCCTGGGTGACCGCCTTTGCGAAGCTCACGCCCTTACGCTCCTGGCTCCAACCTCGTTTTCGTGGGTTGGCCAGGCCTCTGGAGCTGGAACGCCCCCTGGACTGGCTTCTTCCCCTGGAGTTGGCCCGGGAGCCGGATCGGCCTCTGGGTTCCACCGGATTCCTTGTATCCAATCTTGGGAAGGACTCGTCTCGGACCTTGTAGCCCTTCTCCAGCTTCAGCTCTCTCGGTCGGCTCTGGCGTTCCGATGAGTCGGTCTGACGTTGTTTCCGCTCCCACTGCTTCTTCTTGACGACGTAGGGTGTCCGGAAAATCTCCCGGCATTTCTTGTCGCCCAGTATATGCCCTTTGCCGCACAGTTGACACTTGGGCTCGCAGCTGTGGTCCTTCGGTGGCCTTTCGAGACCGCACCCGCGGCACCTGACGTTCTTCGGGTCGGGGCAGACGTCGTCCCGATGACCCAGGCGTCCGCAGGCGGTGCAGATCTCAAATTTCTTCTTATATAGTTGGCATCTCAATGGGACGCCTCCAAAAAGGATCCATCTTGGTACCGTGTTCTCTTCGAACAGTAGCATCACGGCCTTCGACTCCTTGCCCAATCTTCTGACTCCCAGAATCTTAGGGTTGTCGCGGCGGTCGAGTCTGGTCTTGATGTCTTCTATCGTGTAGAAGAGTGGGATGTCGTATATCACCCCCTTGCCACAATCCTCCGGGGTGGCCACGTAGGCAGAGGTTTCGACACACTCCCCGTCGAGCATTATCTGCTTGATGCAGGCGTACTTAAGCTTTCGCTTCTCGCACGTGGTCCCGACGAGAATGGACTGTTGTTTCAAGTTCGGCGAGAATATATCATCGCCCTCTTCCTTGGGATCGATCCCGGCTGCGGCTTTGATGACGTCGCCCAGGTGGGCCGTCCCATATTGGATCAGCTTCGTCAGGCCTCCGCGCGGCCTGAGCACGATCTTCGTCGCCTCCGTCGGCATGCGCATCTGCCTGCGCTCTATGGACTTCAGCGCCATCTTTCTACCCATTGCCTTTGTCGGGGCGCGGCTTTGGTCACTTTCCCGCGTAATACTTTCCAACGGGACAATCTTCGATTTTCGGCTGGTAAACCATTGGTTTGGCACTTCCAGCTCCTCGGGTCGGATGAGCTCACCCTCAACAGTGACCTCCATGTTTAAATTCTTCGACGGCGAGCGCCGATTGACCCCGGGTAGGGCCGCCGCGGACTCAGTCGACTCAGTAGGCTTAGCGCGGTGAGGCGCCCGTTAGGCTTAGATGCTCCACATGCGATGCGGATCTCGAAAAGCTGAAAAATGGCGAAGAAGTGGTCCACTTGCCCAATATTTTGTGCCTCCGTGGTCCTTGCGTACTCCACCGCTCGATTCACCGAAAATCTGGGGTGAAAACTTCGAAAAGCTACGGAAATCGACGAAAAATCG
>JAZHYW010006147.1:0-45045 GCA_037355805.1 Ixodes ricinus | reverse complement strand
CGGTGATAAAAGATTCCAATGGTCTCAGTATTGGGCTTAAAGCACTGACCATTTTTCTCATTGGCTAAGCTGAATAAGGAAAGACAAGTTATGGTTGTGCCGAGTGCATCGTGGGCAAAATACAAAGCGTAACAATTTAAATTCTGGAGTGGCAGGGATTGCGGTATTTCTGGGATCGAATAGTTTGAGGTTGAGGACATGTTTTAACGTGTTCTCCTCTGAGACGAAGATGACATCGTGTTCTCCTCTGAGACGAAGATGACATAAGTAAATTGGTGCTGAGCAAAGAACAGTATAACGAAAACAAATCTGACGTTCGTGATTATACAGCGTAGGCCCAGTCTTCCTTTGAGGAGCGGCGGCACTGGTTCACGCAGTAGATGGGATATTGAGCCAGTGCAGTACGACTACTAGCCTGGAGTCTTTAACGTGCACCACGCAGTAGTGATACACGACCACACATCGGTACGATGCTTAACCGGACCAAAACGGGCAGGGGTGGGGATTAAACCCAGGATCCGCAGATTGTTCCTGTTTGTATTTCATACTTTGGGCAGAAAATGAGGTAATGAAATCTGGAGGAGCTGATAAGCGTAAAGTTTTGTGTGAAGATGGATCAAATAAGTAGTGAAACGTTAGCCCTAATAACAATAGCTCATGGAAAACATTCGATGAAAAATTGGGTGTTTTTGAGTGAAAAAGGTGTATTAGTAAACTGTAGACTGTGTCTTTATAGACTTTCGCAAAGCATTCGACTTGGTTCCCCATGCATTATTGGTGCAAAAATTATCGAATTTTAATATTAACCCTAAAGTTATTTCCTGGATTGCTGAGTATCTCCGTGAAAGGCGTCAGTACGTCGTAGTTAGTGGTGCAGCATCGACAATCGCTGATGTGACATCAGGGGTGCCACAGGGATCAGTCTTAGGACCTTTACTTTTCTTAATTTATATAAATGATATTAATGAAAACGTTACGTCGTGTATGAGAATGTTTGCCGATGATTGCGTACTGTATAAAAAAATAACCTGTGAAAGTGATAATCAGATAGTACAGAATGATTTAGATGCAATATACACCTGGTGCGAAAAATGGGGGATGAAACTTAATCTAGATAAAACTGTGTCCATGACGTTTTCGAGGAAGCAAGTGAAAACTAATTTTCGTTATGTAGTCAACAATTTTATTTTACAAACAGTGTCTGAATATAAGTATTTAGGCGTCTACTTCACAACCTCGCTGAGTTGGCATCGACATGTGGATTTCACTATTGCAAAAGCTAGTAGATCTTTAGGGTTCATAAAGCGCAACACTAGACAGTTTCCGCAGGACATCCGAGAACTCTTGTATAAAACAAATGTGCGCTCTATACTAGAATATGCCTGCACGGTATGGGACCCTCCGACAAACACTGACAAAGAGAAAATAGAGAAAGTGCAAAACCTAGCCGCTCGGTATGTGTTAGGAAAACCAAAACGGGGTGGTGATTTTAGCGCGACGCGTGCAAGACAAACATTACAATGGGACACACTCGAGCACCGTCGAGCAAAGCTTCGTTTAAAGCTTTTCCATAGCATATATCATTCACAATCTGGTATTCCATGCGAAACCTATATTTCCTCACCACATTATGTATCTGCTCGTGTCGATCATGCCCACAAAGTGCGTGAGCTTAGATGCAAGACTGTAGCATATAGTAGCTCTTTTTTCCCTAAAACGATTTCCCAATGGAATCGATTGCCTTCAACCATAGCGTCTGTTATAGACAATGATGCTTTTTATGCTGCCCTAGAAACAGTCACGTCATTCGATTGAAAAGGTTCATAGCATGATTCTAATCATGTTTTTGTAAAACTTGTTGCAATCTTCTCCGTGTGTCGCGATAGTTGTGACTTTGTTGTTTCATGTTCGCGATATCTTTTTGTTCGATTGGTTGTCTTTTTATGAATGTTTCCAATGTAGTACCTGTTACGTCATACTTGATTTTTGTCGTATAACCCCCCCCCCCGTAATGCCGAAAGGCGCTGGGGGTATCAAATAAATAAACAAATAAATAAATAAAGCAGATGCTCATGGTAATGTAAGAAGTAGGCAGCCAATACCACAAGAACCAGGGCTGGGCAGAGATACACCAAAAGTAATCGAAAATACAAATACTGAGATACATGTATTTTGAGACCCAAAATACAGATACTAAGATACATTTGTCTTTTAAGCAAAGGGATATCCCTAAGACACTTCTAAAAACAACGCCGAAAAAATATTCCAGAATACAGATATATATATACTTATAGAAATACATTTGTTCCCGAACGGTGCTACGTGAGAAGGGCATAGTTCGTGGCGAATGCAAATGAAAATTTATGCTTGTCCGCCTCTTTTTGTGTCATTTTATGTACTTCCCCTTACCTCAAACTAAAGCCGCTGAAAAAAAAAAAAGAAAAAAAGAAACATGTCACGCTTGGTGAACCACATATTTGCTGAACGGTAAAGACTGCGTGCCATGCTTGACAAAAGGCGTTTGCACGAAATGGACCCTGTTTTGACGTGAGGGCGCATCTCAAACTGTCGTCTTGTATGCTCCTGAGTCACCCATAGTGTTAGGAGATTTGACAACAGAGCCGTATGCCTTTTCTCTACTCAAATCCTTTACGGCGCTCGCTATCCTAAATTGAAAAGAGTGGAGGGCTTTGTGAGAGGAGCTTATTTTGTTATTCTTGCAAGTAACCTTCTCTAAACCACAGGTTTTTTTATGTTGGTAATTGTGATGGATTATTCTACAGGGCGGGTTCATGTTATAAGTTCTGAAGAAACTTGCACCTAACACATTTTTTATCTTTTAAATTTATCGTAAAAACGGCAACAAATGTAACGAGATACCAAAGTCTGGCAAAGTATCGCGATACAAGTGATGCATTGTAAATGTATTCCACTACTGAGATACAAATATATATGTTTTCATATGTATCTCGATACAGATACTCGAAAGTATCTTTAAAATACTATCGCGCTACATTTGCATCGCGAAACTGCCCTGCCCTTATAAGAACAAATGAAAATGTGGACAAAGTGTAAATCCTGGTGCTCTCAGACAGGAGATTATTTGTGCGACAAATGGTGAATTCCGCTCGCAGATTTGGAGCGCTCCAAAAGCGCCCCTTTCGGAGCGCACACCTTCCCCTGCCATATCCAGCTCAAGTTGGTCATCTACCAGCTGCGGTCATCTACCGCGCAGCGCAAGCTCCGTGGAGCGCTTCCGATCGCGCCGCTACCGCTCCGTCAGCTTCGTAAGACCTCCCCGGAAGTCGGCAGCAGCTCGCTACTGCGCATGCGCGTCGTGGGCTGAGCATGTTCGATCTGGTCCTGTCGGTCGGTTGTTTACGCGGGCGGCTATACGGGCAGTGCGTGCGGTGCGTGCATTGCGTCTCGTACGAGGTTACCTCGCATGGCTCAGGGGTGCAGAGGCGGGACTGGGACGTGGCAGATTGCAAGTGCTGACATCTGCGATCCCGAGAGGAAGAACGAGAAAAAGCACGACAGAAAATCCGAAGAAGGAAGCAGACGATCTGAGCTCCGCCGCTGGCAATCACTGCGTGCCCCGACGCTCATGGGTGGCGAACGAGGATCTATTCCAGTAGGGTGAAGACTTGGGCGAGTTGGTTTTGCATATTAAAGAATTAAAAACAGCACGAATAAGACGAAGGACAAGAGGAGAAGTAGGCAGACAGAGCGCTGACTCTCAACTGAACTTTGTTGGAAAGCAACACATAAAGCATCGCTGTGAATAAATATGACGCAATTCCTATCACCTCGTCATGCACTATGACTGACATGCACTTGTTCCCAGGAACGCCAGTTCTTTATCAAACAAAGCGATCGAGGGCGTACTTAAACACACGTCATTTCCACGTCGAGATATGTGGTACGCCTCGGCAATCTCCCTCGTTGTTTGCTGTCTATACCCCCTCAGGATGACATGGACTCCTTGGTTTGGCGCTCGACTTGTGTCGGGTATTTCTTCTGCTGGTGGACTGCAGCAGTATTCACTAAAGTCCTTTGATACTTCTCTATACAAGTAACGCCAACCAATACGAAGTCTGCTGCTGTGCGCCGCCATTAGCTTCCTAAAACATGCACCGTCACGCAGTCGGTATCTTCAAAGAATGTCGCTACTTGTATAGGAAGCTGTTATCTAGGAACTTTAGTATTGACTGGTCGTCGTAGATTTAACTCAGCTCGTCAAGTTCGAGCTTAGGTAAGTTCAAGCACAGGCCATTTTCAACGACCGTCTCAGCGGGTCGCTCCAAAAATGCGACTCCATTTTCAGCTCGTCAATTTGAAGCGGGTGCCACGGAGCGGTTTTACAGCGAAGCTGTTTATGGCTAGGGTTCCGTGTATTGTTCATGTGCGTCAGCAAAAACTCTACGCTCGTAGCGCCGCACGCGCAGCACGCGCACACCTTCTTTGTATAACAGATTCGAAGTAAATAACCAAAATAAAGCGTCGTCGAACGCGCGTGCAAGACGCCATTTGTTTTTGGTTTTTGCTTTAGAACAGTTGTGCTGCAGACGCCGGCGCCGAACGCGCATGCCTTCCTCGTATAAAAGATTCGAAGTAAATAACCAAAATAAAGCGTGGACGAACGCGTGTGCAAGATGCCATTTGCTTTAGGCTTTTGCTTTAGAAGAGTTAAGGCTGAACTCCATGGAGCGAATTTTGCGACGAATAACTGGCGAACGTCGCCCGACGGCACGCTCGCTTTGCGCGCGACGTATCATCCACTGTGCTGATTCCACACGCAGAGCAAAAGCCGCCGTGCAAAATTCGTCGATTTTTCGCAGCATATTCGTCCCATGGAGGTCAGCCTTAACTGCTGCAGACGCCGGCACGTGCCTTTTGTCACGATGACCACCGATCAAGACAAAAAATGTGTTCGTACCTTTGTTTAAAGTTCTGTGTCACGTCTGTGTCGTGTGCTAAACAGCTTCGCTGGTCATCCACCTTCACAGAGTGGAATGGCTCATGATGTTTCTCCTCCCTCGCAGATTTTGGAAACCGATTCACATCTACCAGTGTAATCACCATAATAGTGGAAGTATTGAATAGAAAAAAAGACAGGGCGACGGATTTTCACTGAGGGTTTGGAAATTAGAAATATTTGTGCAAAGATGATGCCTCAGATCTTGACCGATGACCAGAAAATTTTTGGCTTCACGTTTCATCTAATAATTTAAAAATGCGGAAATGTATGACAGGGCAATTAGCGGGGATACAAACGAAGTGTTTACTATATGACCTTGAAGCGAAACGCAAGTGAATAAAGTGGAAAGCACAACATTGACCTCAGAAGAAAAAAGCACGCATATGTTTCCTCGCAGCTCCAAGACCATGCTTTTGTGTTTCTATGATCATAATGGGACAGTTCGCTAAATTTTTGTTTCTTTAACGTGATTACTTAAATTGTTGACATGATTAGGGGAATCTGTTCAATGGAAAAGACCCGAACTCTGACCTGAGAAGTGATTTTTCTCTCATGATAAGGCCCCTGCGCACAGTGTGTTAAGAGTTCGGGAGCTCCTGGGAAATAAATACAGTACAAAGCAAATTGTATCGCGAATTGCCTTGCAAGTGTGTTGCTACTTAAAACGTTCTTGGTTTAGCGCTAGTAACCCAGGCATTTCTTCTCGAGCTGTGCCTCCAGGTGTCTCCACTCCTCTCCACCTCACTGATTTCACACACTCCTCTCCACCCCATTGACTTTCCCCGTTGGTCACGTGTCAATTTTGTCGCTAAATCTAGCGGGGAAACTGAAGTCGAGTGACGTCACAGGCCACGGCTTCACTAAATGCGGCCTCACAAAATGCGGCTCCACGAAATCCGGAGCAACTAGCCAAAGAACGTTTTCACGTTAATAAAACATCCCCTCTATTCACCTGACTTAGCGCTCGGCAAAATTAAGCTCTTCTCCAAACGAAAAAAAAATGCCCTGAAAGGACTATTATTTTCTGACCTTCTTGACATCCAGCACCACACGACAACGTTACTTCGAGGTATTCCAAAAAATAAATTCCAAGAATGTCTCCCGCACTGGCACCACCGTCTGGCGATATGAATAGCTTCGCAAGAGGAGTTCTTTGAAGTTGACATCAGGCCATTAGTGCATAGGTAAGTGATATTTGCTTTCATAGGGTCATTCCGGGAATGGAATTGTTGCAGGTCGCATACGCCGGAATTTCTTAAGATCGGTAGAAGCATATTTTGTAAGGCTAGCAATTGTCTGGAACTGAAAGCCAGTTTTTGTATGGAGCATGCGTGTGCAGAATATTCACGCATTATTCCAATCAAATACTAATGGGACTGATATTACTACTACGCTAGTAGGAAATATCTAAAAGTTACGAGAAAAGTAGGTTGCTTTGAGAGACAGCCTGGCTTACCAAAAGACGGCACCCACTCGGTGTCACTCTTTTTCCAGATGTGCTGTTTTGAAAATATGAAACCATATGACTATGCAAAAGAAAAAAAAAAGGTAAGAGCTGCCGAACTCAGTATAGGTTCGTTTTGTTCCGGGTTTTTCACTTCTGCGAGTTTGCAACAAGCCAACGTGAAGTATCAGGTAACTAAATGTCGTTATTCGTCGTCATTCCGTAAAAATGAAATATTAAAAATTCATCCTTCCTAATCTTTAAAAAAAAATCACCAGCACCAGTAGCGGATTGCGAGCAACACGTTGATGCTACCGCGCTACGACTGATAAGCTGGGGGAGGGGGGAGCTTTATGTGCCAAATTTAATACAAAAAAGCACTGCCAGTGATTTTAGCCGGTCTGTTTGCTGGGACAACTTCCAGAAAAGCGATA
Organism: Ixodes ricinus; assembly: GCA_037355805.1. NCBI lineage: Eukaryota > Metazoa > Arthropoda > Arachnida > Ixodida > Ixodidae > Ixodes > Ixodes ricinus. The sequence goes on along the minus strand of JAZHYW010006147.1, from coordinate 38,186 downwards.
AGAATCAATTATAAACGGAACAAATGTGGAAGCAAGATAGGTATTTATTTTGATCACATTAATCCTTAATTACCACCTACATCGTTCCATTAAAGCAATTCACTTCTGTTTTGCAGAATTTGTCTAGCGCATTACAGGCAGCCATTTGCTACGCGAGGGTGAACGCAGAACGACTTTTCCCGAGCAGCCTGTGGACGAAAATCCTCCGGAGCCCGCGGCCCAGGATTAGGCCGTTAAATTAAAATCTAATTGGTTTCGCCCCCGACTCGCCTCGTCGACTTTCACAACGCGTCTCGGAAAACTGTCGACTCTCCTTTCTTGTACCAATTTTACTGAACGAGGCGCAGATGGGAAGATGACGGTGCGAACAATCAAAGGAGATGGGATCCGGATCCCACGGGAAACTCAAGCAATACCACCTAGAAGACAAGGCCTTTCGCTCATACAGTTATTACAATAAACGCTAGAGGTTCAGGTGGCGCTAGTGTGTTGTTGCATTTTGAAGCAGACAGCAGGCAGTCTAAATTTCAATTCCGGTAATGCATTCCTATGGGAAAGCGCGAATGCGTTTTCCTCTTCGCGCTCGATTATAAGAGCAAACATTGCTTAGTGTTGTGACAGAATAAAAAGTTTGGAACGTTTTACAATCGAATGTACAAACATATGTGTCAGAGCGTTTTTCTTTAGAATTCATGGCGCCGAACACTGTATTGCGCTAAAATAGCCTTCAGATCTCTCTTCAAAACAAACTACTTCGTACCTGCTCCGTTCATTTCTACCAGGACTGACCATTCATGCCAAGTATAACCTTTTTAAAAGGTTAAAACAGCGCAAACGACGAGGGACGAGAAGCAGAAGGACACATACACAGCTGGGAATGCAAGAGCCTGGACGACTTCAGAGCAGAGGCATGGGACTCGCTACCCAGTGAGAAAAGGCCCACGAAGCTTGAAGACTGGACCCACCTGAAAGGACAGCCGCAGCACAAAAAAGAAATCCTTGACTCCCTGATCAGCTACATCGGGGACTCTGAAGTCCATCACTTCATCTAGATTTACACATAGTTACCCACCCTATCCCATCCTTCCCCACAATCCTTTTCCTCTCGCCTCGGGGACATCAACCCATAGACGAGTGAACCTTTCCTTAAATCAATAGATGTTACTGTCTCCGAATGGTGAGGGTCGTATTTTGATATAAATAAATTAACGTGAGTAGGGGCTCGAAGAAGCGTCCCTATTTGCGCACGTGATTCAAGGCCTTGCAGGGCGCGAGCGTGCGTGCTTGAAGGCCGCGTGGGGCGCGACCACGCCTGCGCGAGAGCCCTAAACCAACAGTGTCCCTGCCAGGAGATGCGCGAAGCCCGAGTGAAATTTTCGCCTTCTTTCTGACCTTGTTCAGACACCTTTATTTCCTTCCACCATCCTCCGGACTGAGGAGCAGCTGCGGGGGAGGAGCTTCGTCGTACACGCAACCACTACCTCTCACCGTGCCTCATCTCCTCCTCAATCAGGTAACAGTTGGGACACCCCGTTCTAAATATTATTTTGACGATATATTATTAGCAACTGTAATTGCGATAGTAATATTCATTTTCACCTGAACAGCCGTCGCTCCCTTTAGAAAAGCAAGTATCTCTCCACACAGATGTCATGGGTTTTGCTCAAGATGCATTCGCGGTTCCTCGAAGCGCCGTACCAGACGCAATTCTTGATCCTCGCTGATCAAAAGGATGCAATATGCAATTTCGATCTGTCCTTCGAGAGCTCCCCACAACTGGCGCCGGGAAGCAGTAAAAATATTCGAGCAGCATTACACCCACGGTACGCGGACACATGTCTGAGCGAAGCACTTTCTCGCAGCCATCGCCGAAACTGCCAAGGAGCACTATGGAGGAAATGCATTCCGATCAATAGCAACGGAACAACGCGGAGAACCGCCCACGGGCGGGTTCGCGCAGCAGGCCTTCATTGAGCGAGTCTCGAATACTTCTCGAAGCAGCGCGCGTGCTCTAAGGGGCCGGTAACAGCTACCGACTGCAAGAACACAAACTACACTCTTAATCTGGGGCCGGCAAACGTCACGGCTATAGCCGTGACGTTCAACGTTTTCAGGACTTAGCCGCGAACTGATCCGGCCCCGTCAAAGTTGCCGTGTACAACGTCACGGCTGCTGTTCGCCCCCTCCCTCTTTGATGGTGCGAATGGCTATATAGGTGGCTCCGTAGGCGGCCCTGTAATTTTTGGCGGCCCGTTTGTGCAGGGCCGGCAAAAACGGGCCGGCTATGCACGTAATAGTGGAAAAAAGACTCTGCTTTCCGCTAGATGGCGGCAGTTGCGGCCACCCAGCGTGCCCCGCGGGCGCAGCCAGCGCATTTCTCTTCTCGTTGTGCCAGGACGACGAATTTTGAACGTACGAAGTACGAATCTAATCGGAAGCATCTGCGGGTGACGTTTGTTTTCTTATCATGGTGATGGAAGCCTATGTTAGAGTGTGCGCCGAAGCCGCGGGACAGTGAGTTAGTTCTTCAGGATGCTCACGTCGAAGGATATCAAAGGCGGGCGGTGTAACCATGACGGAACATGTGAATTCGATGGCTTCACACGGCCTGCTGATCTGGCGGCACGACCAGCACGATCACCACTTCTGGGCCAACTTGGCTGGTGCTATTACTGCGGGCACAGTCCTCTTCAGCATAACCGACTGGGTAATTATGTAGCTCACTGGCTAATAACGGAATAGAGTCAAGTGTTGAAAGAGTTCCTAACTAGTAACTTTTGTTCTCGTTAACAGAGGACTTCTTGGACCCTCTCCTGGATGATACAGGTATCTATACACCATATTTTTGTATTCTAAGAAGCACGTTTGAAATCACCTCTTTTCATATTATTCGGATACCGGCTGGCGTCGCCGGTGGAAAGCGGAAAACAGGTTTACTTCATTTCACCTTAGCATGGACTTACCACAACGGCTACAAGCGCGGACTCTTCGCGTCTGACGTCGGCTCGGATGCGCACAAGCACTCGTGGAGGGTGACAATTTTTAAAGTTCTCGGGTCACAGTCGCAGCCCTTATGGTTTGCCTATGGTAAGCTGAGGCAGATAAAGCTAGCCGGTTATGCCTCAACGGTGGCCACCAGCATTTTCCAGCGACAAGGTGTAAATAGTTTATAGGGGGGTGCTTTTTTCTTGCCGAAGTGTCCGCCGATAGAGCACGGCGTATACGGCGCACTCATCAGCTTGCCGTCCGAGGTATATAGTCGTGCGTCTCGGCCGGCGTCGACGATCGCGTTGAGCAAAGGAGGACGGCCACACAAGGAACATTTATACTAAAATTGATGATGAATGTAACATCTAGAATACACTAAGTTTGTCCTTGTGCGTGCACCCTTCTTTGCTCACGCGACCGTCGACGTCGGCCGAAACGTTCTTTCTGTGTGAATGAGCCTTCAGGGGAGACTCGCGTCCCTGCGCTAGACGTCAAAGCGTGACATGTGAGGACAGTCTCCGCCCACCGCGTCGCAGCCTACGACGTACCGCTGTCCGCAGTGAAGGGGTGCCACACTGATTGCTTTAAAGCATGTTGAGCTTTAATCGGTACGCGCTCGGAAGCGAGAAAGACAGGCAGGCGTTCTACGCACGCCCGAGCAAAGAGAATATACTCGGGTGTCTGTGTCTCGGATGGCTTCTTTCCAGCTGTCGCTGTCCCCCATCTTACGCAGAAATCTTACCAATTTTTTATAAGTTTGTGCTCATGATGTAACGAAGTATACATGTTAGATCTTATTTCAGGCACAAAGTTGGGGTCGAATTTGGATTATTTATAAAAAAAAAAAAGATTTGTGGTGGTGCAACTGCGCGAACCGCAAGTTGCACACATTTTTGTCCTCATGTTATTAGAAATTGAAACGTCTAAGGCGGAAACTAACCTTTTCCAACTTATCGGAGGTAGCATGCCTGACTCCTTTCCATTTCCCTACATCTTAAGTAATGCAGTATAACGTTTGGTGACACTCTAAGAATAAGCTTTTATTAGGCTAACTGAATTTAGGAAATGTATTGTATTAAACAATATTTTTGAAAAAAGTCGAACTATTTATTTTACAATATTTGACGCAGTTTAGCAAGGTGTTTACCCTGACGTGACCATACTTTTAAATTTAGTAATTACAGAAAGTTAATTATTCAAAATCTTTGACACCATAATTATCCAAACGTCAAATGTTATGAATTTTTATATTAAACAAAAATAGCTGTTTATGTGCGACGTGTAGTTTTTGAGCAAACGATTTAGTCGGTGTTTCATGACGCAGCCTGTATGATATAACCATGAACCTGTAGATCCTGGCAAGTGGACAGCCTCAGCTCCCCTTCCTGGTGGCGTCGAAATTTACTGGTTTGTTCCCACTCTGCAAACTGCCACCAAAGCTCTATTCATATGACGTCAGACTGCTTTTTAATGTCCAGTAACTAAACATAAGCATGGCCGCCGAGAGCAAATGCGGTTATCTAATTGGCGAATTTGTTTTCGCTTATTTTGTTTTCCGCAGAGCTCACGAATAAACGTTTTGTTAGCGGCCATGTTTGTGGCCGATGACTCAACATTTGTATAGACTCTAACATCCAGCAAGCTACTTTCTAAAAAACCAGCTGTTTGCTAAATTTTAGAACGTAATTAAGATAAAAGACATGTTCTCTCTCCCCTATTAACTTATAATGAAATGCTGAAAATTCTTAATCGCAGCGGCATCATGCCTTGATGACAGAGGCAAATGGCCTTCGGACGTGCCGCGGACACCCGTCTTGTGGCACGAAGCTCCGGCAGACTGCAACACAGTTGGCTCGGAGAGCGCACCTGCAACTGCGGCGGGTCCTAGTTCACCAAGTGTGTCAACTGAAAGCAGCGGCCATGCTTCCACCAATATTTCAGCAAGTGACACAAGTTTTCATATACTTTTCTATTTTATTGTTTGAATGTGGTATTTATTACAACAAAGCACCACCTGTATCTTCAGCTCTGCATCTAATTTAAACAAATAAATGGATTGTTTACCTGCGGACCCACTGTTCTTTTAAATGTTTAGAAACCATCGGCCTTGCCCTTGAAACAATTCCTGTATATTTGCTTTCCCCTAGAGCACTCGGGAAGTGAATCGCTAAAGTATACAAATTGAGCTTGGTAATAATTTTCCAATATATTTTGCGACTCAAAAATAAAGTTGCGACGTGACTATGTGCATGACGTCTTACAAGAAGACGTCAGGCTCAGTGCCACGTCACAGCTTCATTTTTACGGTGAAATTTTCCTGTACTTCTCATTTGCCTGGCTTTCTTCGTGCATCACAGTCCTGGACCCTCCGAGATACTCTGCGGGGGAGTGGACGACGGCACATTTTTATAGCCAGCAGAAAACGGGCCACATAGAAAACAGGCCAGCTAGAAAACAGGCCAGCTAGAAAACGGGCCACCTAGTACACAGGCCAGCTAGAAAACGGGCCAGCTAAAAAACGGGCCGGCAAGATCCAACTTGTCACGGCAAATTTTGGGGCCACCTAAAAAGGGACGGCAAACGGGCTGGCAATTTTAGGTGGCCCCGAAATTTGCCGTGACAAGTTGGATCTCATTTGTCACGGCTATAGGTGGCTCCCTAGGTGGCCCCAGATTAAGAGTGGAGGCGCCCTTGGAAAAAGGGTGCTGTGGTACAGGAGGGATTTCCCACGCGATGTTTCGTCAAACTAAATTAGTGTCACCGCCTACTTTCTGACAACTCAAGACATGTTTACGGCAGACTGGAACGCTATGTGCGAAGAACTTACAGCAAATCGCACGAAATATTTAAACATGCGAAAATAGTTCCAGGCTGTTTTTCTTAAAACGAGGATACTAACTCACGTAAATCGCTTTTCGCTGAAAGTGTGTTTGAACTTCTTTTTGCGAAATATATGTACCTACGCCTAGAACGTTTTTAAAACAATGAGTGCGAAACTATCATCTCATGCATTCGATTTTCATGCGATTTTCGCTCGGTCGTTTCGGACGTAAGTTTCAGTCTTATCAGAGCCCACCAGAACACTATCAGAACTTGCTGAATGTCTACTCCTCCGTATATAAAAGTTTATACAAAGCTTTAATCTCTTTTTGACGAGTTCAGCCACTGAGAACATTGACCGATATCGCGCGCCGATGATCATACGATCTCAGTGGCAAACCATGTACAATGAGTGGCATTGAGACTGCGCTTATACATGATTCACCTTTTTTACGCAATTTATTTATCAAAACTGCAGCTCTGCGCAATCGCGTGGATCCTCGTTGGAGTGAGTCTGTTCTACATTTTAAAAAAAGCAACGTCGTATTGTGCTTACTGCTTACGATAGATTACTTGGAACTCGCATTTATATTGACTGCGAATGTCCTGTTCTTAATCTGTTGGGTAGGGGTACTCTCGTACGTAAGAAGGTTCTTGCATGAAACCGTGATCGCCGTGATCGATTCGCATTTGCTCTTTAGTGACACTTTCATATTGTCCCTTCCAAAAACGTGTCAGATATATTTTCTTTCTTTTAATTGAAAAATGTTGATGTTGAGACACGGGTGCTTGGAGCTTTTTTTAACCATAATAACACAAATATTATTTAGTTTCCTAGTCGTAACTTTTAGAAAGCGGTTGCTGGCATCTTCAAAACCCGTACGTGGCTTATTATTTTATACTGTTTTTTATGCCGCCTTGGTGACTCAGGTTGAGTGAGATGCGTGTATTGTCATATGCGGATGGCATTGCCATTTTTGTGTGGATAAAATAACATAATAGAGACAGTGAAACTTGTTAAGTTTTTGGCAAATATAGTGGCAGCTCGGTAAACTGGCAGTAAATGTCTTGGTCTGCGGCATGGGAAATGGGACTCAGCGCCCAGTGTATTTGAAAATATTAACTGGCTAACAACACCTACACAGTACCAAGGTGTCCCGTTAGAAAATTACCGTGATAGCGAGTCCTATTGGAAAAGACAGACTGTAGAGCTGCGCGACAAAGCTGAGAGATGGAAGAGACAGGGACTTGTCGATGTTTACACTTGCTACGGTGGACAATTTGTTTTTCTGTCATAAAATTGCGGTATGCACTTCAATTGTTGCACTGCTCGATCGCGCGTTAACGTACAGAAAATAAATAGAGTCTTCGCCGTTTTTGCTTGGCGATCGACCTGTGAATGGACTAGCCAGACGAATTTCTTTCGGCGAGTTCGATCCGGTGGCTTGTCATTAGCTTATTTATTTCTGAGTCAGGTTGTGAACCGATTAATTCTTGTGCGCAATGCGAATGTATGTTTTTCTTTCACACTATGTGTCAGCTGCGCTTAGGCAGAACATTGCCTCAGTTTGTTGTTTCTTCCGCGTGTGCCCCATCCGGGGGCTACTGGCGAGAATTCATTCAGGCGACACAGGTTTTGACCACTTTTTTTGTTTGAAATATTTCAGTGAAGTGTCGCGGAAAAAATTGTTTAAGGATATCGTCGATGTTGCTCTCCGTGTTCCGTAATACAGGTCGTTGTATTGTGTGGGCCCGGGTCAAAATGTTTTTTCAGCGAGTAAAGAGAATGGCAGTGCCTGCATGTGTGAAATCATTTTTCTTTAAATTGCATAACGGAGTGTTACGGTTAAGACATGGTTGGATGAGAAGGGTATATTCGTAGCATGGGGGTGAATTGTTTTTATATAAGAAGCCAGAAACAGTAGAGCATATGTTTTCAGAGTGCTGAGATGGGGTATATTTTTCGGGACATTTTCCAACGTACGTTGAAGAATAATCTATACCTTTGGACCCACACGGCATTCGGTACTTAGCCGTTGAAAATGACAACAATATACCGTTCTACCTCGCATTCCTTGTGGGGCTTGAAAGCATTCCGGAGTTGCGTATGGCCGTGAGGCATGCCAACATTGACGTCAGATAGGTTTATGAGTACTTTTCAGAAATGATGCGGCAAATTATAGAGGTGTGGAAAGCTCAACGCTGTGGGCCTGATTGGGTAGCTGTGCTGGAAGTGTGGCGCATTTGAAATCATTTCAACCATGTCATGTTGACCACTGTAGAGCTGACTTGATTCTTTTTATAATTTTTGCAGTGCTTTCTTTTTCTTTTTTTTTGTCAAAACATGGCAAAAAAAAAAGCCTCTGTGATTTTGAGGCACAGTGCCGGCTTACGGATCCCCAGGTGGAGGGTTCGAATCCCTGCCTAGATGCACGCAATATGACGGAGGCATATTGCAGAGAAGGTGTTGTGTAACCGAGCTTTCGGTTGCACCTCAAATAATCGCCAGGAGGTCGAAATTAATCCTCAGTCCTCCTCTGGGGCGTGCCAAATGCCCTTTATTAGTTTCACTCGTAAAACCCCCAAATTTTACTTTTATGTATATTTATTTATTTCATTTTGTTATTGTTTTGTGTGCTTGCTTCAGTGCTTAACTTTGTATAATATGCACGCTACTTGCCAAGCGTTGTTTCTGTTCAGAGTAAAAAAGAACTACAATAGCAACAAAAGCATACCAGTAAAGCATGTACCCCTTTTAGGCTTAGAAATGTTTCTTTATTGGAGATTGTTACCGATATCATGGCTCATTAATCACGTTTTCTCCATTTCAATTGTGATGAGGGGCCCAAAAGTAAAAAGGTGCAGCTGATCTGTTCAGACGAAACTTATTGATTTGTGCCCCGAGTGCGCCGGGATGCAGTATACATCCAGCGACGTCTGAGGCAGTAACACTGTAATCTACAGATTCTAAGTTAGAAATCCCAGAAAATGTTTTCTCTCATACACGAAGGTGTTTCCCTCAGAAAACTGAAGTCTTCACGTGCTCATTTGATGTTTTTAATCAACTAGTTTACGATGGATAATATCGTTAGCGTTTACCGTTACAAAAATTTACACTCGTTGTAGACATGACTATTAAAATCTTAGGCACTCTCTCATTAAGAATGAAAAAAATCCAGAATCCAGAACGAAATACGAAAAAGACACTCAAAATAGTTTTCTAAGGCGTTTGTAAGTATTACAAAAGTATTACGGCGTCGAAAAGCAAGCTTAAGTACCAACCAAACCCAATAAAGAAGATTTCCAACCAACCAACTAAACAAAAACAATTAAGTGTGTTCAACCCACGGTAGCTGGTTCCATTTTCTGGCTGTTAATGTGATTGCTTGGGATACCGGACAGAAGTACATGTTCTGTGAAATTCGAAAACAAAAAATGAAGCTTTGGCGCGCGCAGTGAAATAGAAGAAAACGAACCACGGCTATTTTTGGTCGTAGCGTAAACACACTAATCCTCCAGGCCGCCTTAACGCTTCGAGTTCCAAACGCAGCCATTTCGATACGGTGTTTATTTGGTCAAGACCGGGGGCGAGCTACCGGCTTTTGCTGCCTTACAGAGAAGCACATACGCTTTTGTTTTTCTTCCTTGAAATTTGAAGAAGTTTTGTAGTTTCGCGTAAATAACACGGAGGTTGCAGGGGGCCAAAAAGGGGCAGCTCTTTCTGCCTGCCCGTGTGGCTTCATTCTTTAGGAAACGCGTCATCTGCGGGGAGGCAGTATACAAAAGTTGCGCCTTCACGTGCCATAAAGCCGCCGCGCTCGACTTTCTACCGGAACGTGGAGTTCCCAAGGGGCAGCAAATTATTCGGCGGATAGGGGCTGCATCCACCGGTTACTCTGTAGTCTCCATGTAGGGTGATCATAATCTACAGAGTAAAAAACGCGACATCGGGGGAGGGGGGGGGAGGGGGGGGAGGGGACTGGAACGGAAGTGGGTAGCAGGGCCGAAAGAAAAAGCAAGCTCTGCTACTATTCAGTACACTGTGCAAATGCATATTCTCCCGAAGAACTTCGTTTAGTTGATACACCAGCACCTTTCTACAGTTTTAAACAAATCAAAGCTTGCCAAATATAGTAATATATAAAAGTGACCCGAACGAACGTCTGTGCGAACTGAACGTATTGACCAATGGTACCACAGAACGAGCTCTAAATTTACTCTATGAGAGGTAACATTTTTATAGTCAGTTTGTTTTTATAAAATGTAGACTCTGTTCTTTCAGATCTCTTCCCCTCGCTTAGCACCAATTTTCCAACTTTTCACACACTTTCCCACGACACCCGAACGTGACGCTTCATTGATGCACAATTACGGGACGGAAGAAATGCATCTTTAAAGCGGGACTGTCACTGCCAAAACTGGTCACCCTTTCTCTATATTCACTGGTTGCACTAATGACGTTCACGACTGTGTGCCGCACAACGACGCACTCGGGACGCCAATCACTGACTTCCCTTTAATCAGCTTTGCCAATGGGAAGGAGGGGAGGCAGCGCTCCTCAATAGGAATGCAGTATCACAGGCGAAATGGCGCACAGCCTTAGGCCACTGAGACTTCCAAGACCATTGTGGCAAGATGCCCACCGCCCACCACATACTGTGAAGGAATTAAAGGAGGGCCGGTGATTCTTTTGTTTTCTGCGATATGCGGAACAGTAGTAAGCACTCGGAACCTGGGACGGGGGACCCCTATAGAAGTTTCTGTTTCGTGAATTCATATATATAACAGCACTGAAACAACGCCAGATTATTGCAAAGTGCCAATAAAAGTCCTGCACACAAAGCGTGATTGTTTAGCCGGGTTCCCAGAATGCAGTAAGTATTTCTGAGATTTCACTGAACAATACTTCGATCGATAAGTTAACCTCAACCTTGAGCATTGCAAAACCTAGAACAAGCTTAATCGTCGTAGGCAACTCTGTTATGGCTAGGAATGACTTATATTGAGGTTAATTCAAACAATGGCAGCGACCTTTACCTTCAAAGTTAAAATGCATAACATGCAGTTTTTAAGAGCGATTGTTTCAATTGTTAATCAATTAAACGGTCGTTTTTTTGAGGTATCTAAATTGGTGTGTTACCTGACTTGTAGGGGGAAGAGGAAGAACGGCAACTGGGGATGGAGAGAAGGAAGGGTACCGTAGGAGGGGAAAAGAATACGGAAAGGGGAGGGAATCGGAGAGAGGAAGGAAAAAGAGAGAAGGAAAGGGAGGCAGATGGCAATGGGTAGAGGGAACTGTAGGAGTGCGAGGAGGGGTATTGGGAAAGGAGGAGACGGAAAGAAGGAAAGGGTAATGTGCATACGGAATTGGTGGCATGAAGTATATTTTCCCGGTAAATTAAGCGGCGAAACTGAATTGGTATGGCATATGACCAAGAAGGGGGAACGGTAAGGCTCCGTAGAAGAGTGGGGGAGGCATGGGAAGTGGGGCTAGATAAAGAGAGAGAGGGAGAGGAGTATGGGCCCTAGGATCATCTAGGGTTATAAATGAGGTGGTCCTAGGACGGGGGAGGGATGGGGAAAGAAAGGGAGAGGGAAGGAATTAGGGAATTGGTGTATCATGTGACATATATTGACCCGCTAAATTTAGCGGAGAAACTGAATTGCTGTGCAGGTCACGTGACATCTGGTCCCGTGACGTCGATTTCACCTGCCAAATTTAGCAAAGGAAATTGAATTGGCGTAGAGGTCACGTGCCGTCTATTTCACCAAGTTGTATAGGACACGTGACATCACGTGACATTCCATGACATTACGTGGAATTTACAGCCAAATTTAGCTGTAAATGCCCGGACGGAGGGAAGGACAAAATGTTAGGAATGAGGTTCACGTTCAAAAGCATTTCATGCTTTAATAAAATCAGGTATTGTGATTTCGTGACATCATCGAAAGAGGCGTTACATAATCCTATTTTGAAAATGCCATCAGTTTGGTGTAAGATTTGTAAAACAGCAACATAGATAAATTTATGTGCCTGCTATTAAAACAGTTCTATACTTCTCTGAAGCTGTTTCAGTCAAACTCTAGTCTTCAATTTCACGCTACCACGTTACCATGAAACAAACTTGCTGCTTTTAACCGCCATCTTGTCCGACCTTCCACACATTCGTTAAGCTAATACCTTGAATTTGTACGATCTCCGAAAAACTGTGCCTTTTGAGTCATTGTACGAATAAACCCGTCAGTCGGCAACACGATAAACTCAAGAAAAATGCAGAAAAATACATGTTCGTTTTCTCTCGTGTGTTCCTGCGTCTCGGGGGATATTGTTTCGAAAATAAAATTGGCTCTCTCACTAGTTGTTTAAGTATTTAAAAGTCTTCTCCCCGATCCTCCCCGAATCGAGTGGAGTGAAGTCCCCATCGACTTCCACAGGAAAAGAAGAAGACAAAAAAGTTCATATATAAACGCTTTGAACCGTGACCGGGGGACAGTCATCCAAGAAGCCTAAACACACTTTCAGTTTTAACTCCACAAAAGTCGAAAACGAAGACCCAACCGAGTAAGAAAACGGGGGAAAAGTGAAGAACGTGAGTATCTTTGGTACTGTGGGTTCCTGGGAACGTTTCGACGTATAGATTCCGGGACGGAAACCCGATTTCTTTCGGTGACCGGGTGCCGCAGCGCCTCTCGGGTGCCCCTTCATTTCCGGTGGCCTTCTTTTGTGGCAGCCCGGGCGGGGAAGGGGCACCGCTCGGGGTCTGCCCAAAGTTCGATCCGCCCCGCGAGCGAACGTCTTCTCGCGTTGCCCCTTTCGCCCACCCACAATTGAAACTGCCACAAGGGGCTGCCGCTGCGGTCGGAGGTGATGGAGCGACGCGCCAGTCTCGCGGTTATTGATAGACACGCTTTTTTTTTTTCGACAAAAACTGACGGCAAAAATATGTGTTCAAAATATTTTGAGAGATTTTAAGTTTTTCGGGTGGCATGCTTTTCCGGGTTGAAATCTGAGGATAATCGTCCGGATAAACTCCGAAAGGATAAAATAATAAAAAAATATATAAATATATATATTAAATATCGGGTGTCTCAAATTGCGGCCAGGCTCTTTAAATCGATCGAGAAATTCGGTTTTTTAACCTATCACGCTACGATTTCGTGCAGCGTTGCACACAGGTGGTGCCTATGTTCTATAAAATTTGCAAAGAGCGAACCTACCTGAGGAAAAAGTAAAGAAAGAAAAAGGCTTATCTTGAATGGAAACCCAGCGAAGCCATTGGTCTTCAATCAGTAGGGCACCCAATTGTTTGAAGACCGGTGGCTTCGCTGCTTTTTCATAAAAGTTAAGCGTTTTCTTTTTTTACTGTTTCCTAAAGTAAGTCGCTCTTTGTAAATTTTATAGAAAAAATGCACCGCCTGTGGATAACGCTGTACAAAATCCTGGCGCGATAGGTTAAAAAACTGAGTTTTGCGGTCAATTTAAAGAGCCTGGCCGCTACTGAAACACCCGGTATTATAATACAGAAACGAACTGGTCATGCTCGAGACCAGGGTGTAAGATAGACAGGTGGGGAAACGAGGGCCAAATGAGCGACCGGATTGGGTCCCCCTCGGTTTTCTCTTTTTCTGTGGTGCCATCTATGTGGAGCACCGCGAACTCTCACTCCGAATGGGCGACCAGTGGCGACCGACTAAACTGACGGAGATGATTTCTTGTGGATTTTCAATGGAGGACTGTCGCGCTCTCGGTTTAGTTTGCGCACTCTCCTATAGAGTTCCATGCAAATCCGATTCCGACTTTTTTCCTCAAGCCGCAGCGCCATCTGTCGCAAATCGGGGGTACCCGCAAGCAGACGAGTGCACAATCCGGTCACGGCGCTGCGGTAGGCTCCTATGGGCCGTTTCCCCACCTGTCTACCTTATACCCTGCTCGAGACTAACTATAACTCAACACGGCATCTCTGATGAAATATTGCGAACATCAATTTCAAAATGGTGATAATATGTTGTTTTCTTTGTGGTAAATATATTTAGAAAGCGACATCCTCTTGAACTCTCGAAAGTTCCTACAGCCCCAGAATGTACAGTCGCAGAATGCACTCGTAACAATAACTATTTGTTCCTTATTACTCGGCTTAGAGATGGGCGAGCGTTATTACGTCCGAGTGGCCATTCAATCTGAGCGTCAAAAGGCGACCACCCCTTTCGTCTCTGAAATTGCATTACAATTGGAGCGGGGAGAAAGGAAAGCAAAAGGCAAACAAAGCTTGGACACCTCGGCATGACGTGTTATCGTTAAGGACATATAAAACACGAACCCAAATTTAGGTGGAATATAAACGAGCCCTGCAAATGAGAATTATGGCTGCGAGTGTTGCGCCAGGCGACTTGAACAAGTGGCGGCATTATCGTGTATCGTGGACCGAATTATTTACATCCTTCCATGGATGGAGTTTAGAAAACCTCAGTAAAAAGCCTTCCAGACATTTCATTGAAATGCACTCAGGATCTTTCTATTACTGCCACCTGCACCAACAAAATATGTCCATGCTGAGGCTGGTGACTCGCCCGCAAACAAGACAACAACGGGCGCAGAAAAGAGCACGTTGTCATGTAGTAAAGCTTCTCGGTGTGGCATTACATGAGATGTTTAGGGACGCCATTTTGTCAGGGCATCATTCCACCGTTGTAGGGCCATAAAGCTCTTTGTCGATCTCATTGGTTGCTTGAAAAACGTTCGTCCATTTTTGCTTCCAAACTAGCAGGATAGCTAGCTATGTTCTTTAGACTCTGACTTGCTGTATGCCTGTCTCTTCTGTCGCCTGTGCCCGCTTCCCTGGCACTACTAAGCGAACTATAAAGATTCCGCTTTTCATAAAATCAAAAATAATAGTAATAATAATCTTTATTTCTATCGACTATGATGAATGACCATCGCTTACCCCCTCACAACATTGCTACAGAAATTTCTGATACTAGCTCATGCTGCGGATTTTGTGGCACATGACATTTCCAATCGCCCCAAAATCCTCGGGGAAAGGTAACTTACTTACACACATAATCCAAATATATATACATGTATATATATATATATATATATATATATATATATATATATATATATATATATATATATATATATTTATATATATCCGTTATTATTATACTACCTTCATGTGAAAATATTTTCACGGTTTTCAGTGTTCAACTTAGCTATTACCCCGACAGAACCGCTACAGAACCTGGGGCCACGTGGCTGGCGCTCACCCATGCATTAGGTTACTCTTAGTGCGAATATATGGACCTCTTATTAAACTTAAGAGGGGCCTGCCAATGTCTTAAATGCGTTCCCCAGCTTGCACGCAGCATGGCGAACGAAGGAGCCAACATGAATCTTCACTTAGTTCCATCGCGCGTCGATGAACACGCGTGAACAAAGAAGCGGGTGCCCGAGCCATTGGCGCGCATGGCCTCTGGATTGCAAATAATAGAGCCATATATTCTTACAAAAATGCATGAACCTTTATTTGTAATAAGACGTAAAATAGTCATCAACACCCTCAAACGACCTATAGATCGCTGCCACCCGTCATTTAAAAAACACCATCTCAAGAGTCGAGACAGCGGATGTCGATTACATAAGTTACCGGTCAATTTCGCAAGCACTTTAATTCTTCATTCTTAAGTGCCATAATTCCTGAAGCGCCCGAAGGCACTATATTATGGCAACCAAGTATAGCGCGAAAATTAGACGAAGGGCGAGTGAGAGGAATGTACAACACAAGCGGCTGATTTACAACTAAATTTTTATTAAGAAGAAACATGGAACGCTCCTCGCAAGCATGCACAAACAAGTTTTCTATCATCTCCGTGCATCCATCCCAATCCTCCAAAATGAGCGTTCATGTCTCCTAATGTCAAACCCTTATGGTTACCCTTCAGCTCTCTAATATCTCGTCATATATAGTCCAGTATTTGTCTGTTGTAATACTTGTCATTACCTCCCATCTAAAGGTAAACAAGTCCCAAGATGACATGTTATCCCGCTAAGTTGCCTCTGAGCAAAAGGTGCTCTGTGCACTTATCACTTATTCTCTCCCAAATTGGTTGATTTTCTCACTAGAGCTCTGACTCAACCGCGTTTTATTTTTCCTGTGTGTTCCATTACACCCCTCCCACACATAGTGGATTAATTGGGGACTGCCCCGCATCTCTAAGATGTGTTTCTACAAATCCAAGCACACTAATTGTTTTACTGCTCTAGTTGCTTTTCAGTTCCCCCCCCCCCCCCCGTTTTTTTTTTCGTATGTCCGCCGCCCTGCCTGTGTATGTACTTTATTCTTGATTGTCATTTGGAGCTTCGTTTTCTAGCTCTACATCTCCGTTTCATCCCCTTCCCAGCACCGGCTTCTAGGATTTGTCCCTCAGGGTCCCGCATGTATTTAAAAAAAATAACATCCCGTGCATCCAATCCTTCGACCCATCATCCTTCCGGTGTGCTCATGGTAGTGAATACCGCTTGGATGAGTGAATCACCGCCATATATGGAGCGAGTCAATAATCTCTAGTTGCAAAAAAAAAAAAAGAAGGTGCAAAATTACAAAACTGAAACACACACAAAAAAGAAATAATTAATAAGGAAACTGGTTGTAAAACGTTCCTTAGTTGGTAGTTCCCAGATTTTTTTTGCGTAAAATCATTTCTTGTGTTTAAATTTAATGGAGTACTGGTCGGGAGCCTATCTCTTGGCCTAATAAACTTCTAGCTGCGTTTGGACTTTTGTGTTCGTCCGCGTCTTTTTTACCCTTGCTCCATGGTTACGATGACTCAGGCCGAAACGTCGACCAACTTTACCAATATGTTTTAAAGACTCCACAACCGTCTCAAGTACGTTTTCTTCCGTTATATATATATATATATATATTATATATATATATATATATACAGGTTGTAGGGGTTTTTAAAACATATTATTGGTAAGTTGGTCGACCTGCCTGAGTCATCGTAACCCTGGAGCAAGAGTAAAAAAAACACAAACGAACATTTTTTTATATTTTTTGTACAAAATTGCTTTTTGTTTGTACAGGGTTTCTCTAAAATTGCCAAAACTGTTTGCATGTGTATTAATGTAAATCATATGTAAAAGGTTTAAAACATGTGTATAATTTGAAGCATGTATATTTGTGATGATTATGTATTTTATGCTTTGTGCTTTACCGCAAAGGCCTTTGAGCTGTTGGTAAGCACGCGAAAATAAACATTGAATTGAATTGAATATATATACTTAGGTTTAGAGTGCACAACACATCGGAGAAAGCCCGAATAACACAATCAGATTTTAAAAAAATGTTTATGCGACGAATATTTGTTGGTAGATTGTGATTGGGATTATGACAAAATTATGACTAATGAAACACGCAATTTCAGGTAGCATGGTGCATGTTATTTATTATTCTTATAAGAAATGTTACGAATGCCGATGTCGTTTACTGTTTTGGAGCTTTCTGATTGTGACACACAAATAGAACACGAGTTGGGGTGAACACAAAGCTGTTATATGAATTAAACTAAACACCATTGCTGCTCGTTGCTCGGGATGAAATTCAACAAGAACTAGTTACTTTTCCCAATTTTGAAAGCGTAAAGCGCTCGTCATTTTGTTTCAAACAAAGTAACCAGATATAAATAGTATCGCATTACTCGCAGCGTGTTACATTAAGAGTGGAACGCTGTTATAACGCGGAAAAAGATCGCTAGCCTGTTTCAGAACTTCAACTCCATCATTATAATGTCATTTCAGTGGAATGGGCTCATCTGTGGTGCCTACGTAGTTGGAAAAATACGGCATTCATCAATAAGATCCTTTAACTAAAGCAGAAGTGCGGATGTCTTGTTCGCTTTAACCCAGTCACCCAGCATTCATATCATGTCTGCTTTCGATCTCGTCGGATAGCTCTCCCTTCATACTGCACTACGAACATTCTACACGTGAACACATCTTTGTTGTAGTTCTACAAAGAGCTGCTTAGTAGTCCGCGCTTCTCGAGAAAAAGCCACCCGTAAAAAAAGAGAAGAAAAACATGAACCTCAGAAAATTGCAGGCTTTGCCACGGCATGAAGAGGCGAATAAATATGCAGCACCTTGCGCAGTCTCCACGCACACTGAACCTCTTTCTGTTAAACTTTTACAGAAAAATAACTAGTGAAAAGTTTTGCTAGAATAAAGGACTTGAAGGCTTGGCGGACGGCGGACGGAGAATAAAAAGAAGCGGCCGCTTAAACCCGCCCACGCCGTTCTCTAAGTTTGGCGGTCTTTGATCGTGGGGGCGCCCATAGAATGTGACAGGATGTTTCGTTTTGATCTAGCGGTGCGAGGCGCAGAAGCAGAAAGAAAATATTTATGTAGAAATAAAGTAAAAGTTGAGGAATACGCGTCCATAAGCCTGGGGTTCTTTTCAGTTAACAACAAAATTAGAAGAAAAAGGAGACGTGGAAGAAAGGTCGGACTACTCTGCTCCGGAGATATAAACACTATACTAAAAGGTTTCTGGTCGCTCACCACACATATTTATTTATCCAAGGTTATATCTTGTTTAAAGATGAAGATGTTACAAAAGATGTCGTGCGCGTGTAAAAGGTTTACAAATGAGCAGTCTTAAGTTTCTTGGCTGTGTTTTTCTTGGCCAATTTCGAGCACAGACATTTTTTCTTCTGAAGTGTGTTGGCACGCAGCCTTTCTTGACGTCCAAAAAACTGAAAATATCTATTGAAATCCCACATTGAATACAAGTAAAAATTAAGTGGCCCAATTCGGATAAAGACAATTTTATTTTGTGCCTTTGAAGGCAGCCGAATTTCAGGGAACCAAATCATTCCATGCATAAAATGCCGACATCGTAACCCTGGAGCAAGGGTAAAAAAGACACGGACAAACACAAAGATACAAACGCAGCTACAAGTTTATTAGGCCAAGAGATAGGCTCAGGACCAGTACCCACTTAAAGTTAAACACAAGAAATGATTTCACGAAAAAAAAATCTGGGAACTACCGACTAAGGAACATTTACAACCAGTTTCTTTATTAATCATTTCTTTTTTGTGTGTGTTTCAGTTTCGTCATTTTGCACCTCCTTTTTTTTTGCAACTAGAGATTATTGACTCGCTCCATATATGGCGGTGATTCACTCATCCAAGCGGTTTTCACTACCATGAGCACACCGGAAGGATGATGGGTCGAAGGATTGGATGCACGGGATGTTATTTTTTTTAAATACATGCAGGTCCCTGAGGGACAAAGCCTAGAAGCCGGTGCTGGGAAGGGGATGAAACGGAGATGTAGAACTAGAAAACGAAACTCCAAAGGGCAATCAAGTATAAACAACATGCACAAGGAGGGTGGCAGAAATATGAAAAAAAGGGGGGGGGGGGGAACTGGATAGCAACTAGAGCAGCAAAACAATTAGTGTGCTTGGATTTGTAGAAACACATCTTAGAGATCCGGAGCAGTCGCCAATTAACCCACTATGTGTGGGAGGGGTGTAATAGAACACACAGGAGAAAGAAAACGTGGTTGAGTTGGAGCCCTAGTGTAAAATCGACCACTTGGGAGAGAATAAGTGATAAGTGCACAGAGCACCTTTTGCTCAGAGGCAACATAGCGGGATAACATGTCATCTTGGGATTTGTTTACCTTTGGATAGGAGGTAATATAGTATATATAACTGAGACGAAAAGTTAACCCTCGGTGAAAACAGCAACAAGGGCCGGTTTATTCTTCGACGTTTCGGCGGAGTCCGGCCTTCGTCTTCCTGGCGAAGGCTGGACTCCGGCCGAAACGTCGAAGAATAAATCGTCCGTTGTTGCTATTTCCATCAAGGGTTTTCCTTTTCTTCTCAGTTATATATATGTATATATATATATATATATATATATATATATATATATATATATATATATATATATATATATACATTGTTTTACTTATACAACAGGTTTTTCGCAGATGAGAGTGCGCTGCCCCAAAGAGCACTGCTTTTTGATGCAAGGCTGCAATCGATGAACCACGGCGAGTGCTGGCTGCTGTATGTATATAAATTAGGCAAGTGCGCGTTTATCAAAATATATCAACAACAATGCCGGTTTTCCTAACCCTAAGACATGAATTGTAGTTATGTTCCGTTACTCATATGAGCTTCGCGTTGGAAAGAAAACATGGATGATAACATAGAAAGGAAGCCTTGCAACACTCGGCATGCCTATGGTCCGAGACTCCGAGGGAGAGAAGGAGACGAGAGCGTGCGGTGACGTCAGAACGCCGAGCTCTGGTTGGAAGGATTAGAGGGTAGACCGAAAGCAAGCTGCCCTTATCCACACTCCACTGCGAAAGCCTAACGCCGGTGTTCTGCGTTCTCACGCGTTCGACTACCGCATGGGAGACGAAGGCAGCATAGTCATCTGGAGACCTCTGCTTGAAAAGCCACAGTCTGAGATTGAGCTTGAAAACAATGGCTTGAAAGCAAGCTTTTGGAAGTTGTAAGCAACCAGAAACATTTGCATTAACGACGTTTACATCGATGTACCTGTCCTTATCTAGAACGTCTCTTTTTGAAATATTTTGTTTGCTCAGAACTATTTTTAACAAGAATCGACGCATCCAGACCGCGCGAACAGGAACCTTGCAGACTCACGTTGTGCCTCGAGCATACTTGTCAATAGATCACTCGATAAATCTCCCAAGCGCCCCGGCCCGCACTCGAGGAATCATGGGAACGGTGTTTATTTAGTTCCCTAGTGAGCGGGAATTTCGACCAATTCGATGCTTACAGACTTTTGAGTTTAATTTAAAGTCACCCTGAACAAGCGTCGTGTAGAGTCCAAAGACCTCTCATATCACTTTTAAAATATCTCGCCAAAATCAGTGTTTTTTGTGTGTTTTTCTTAAACTGTGCATGCCATCCACTTTTCAACCTGGCTGAGGTGTAGAAATATTTTACAATATTATCATTCTCGTACAGCTTGAAAGACGTTGATATTACCTTAAAAACGCAAAAACATGATATTAACCGCCCCGCTGACTCCGAGCTAAATCCTGGTTTTAGTTGTGAATTGTCGGCTTGCTAAGCAATTCCTGCTGAAACATCAATCATGAAAATGATAATATCGTAAGAAATTTCTGCAGCCCGGCCAGGTTGAATTGTGGATTGCGTGCAAACAATAAAAAGTGCTAACGTTGACAGGAAGTTTCAAAAGCTTTTATGACAGGTCTTTGTTCTCTACACGACACTTGTTCAGGGTGACTCTGGATTACACTCAAGAGTCTGTAAGCGTCGAATTGGTCGAAATTACCGATCACTAGTGACGATCCTCGAGTGCGGGCCGGCACACCTGGGGGATTTAGCAACAGTTCAATGAAACCTGCGATGATTTTTTTAACGCAAGAAGAAGCGTTTCGTTAAACGAAATTCCCCTCGATATGATGGCGCCTGTGCTGGAATTTATGTGCGCAGCCCACCTTGTTGGTCGAGTTCGACATCGCAACTTTTGTATCTTTCATATGGACGTTAAGCCGGGGTCACACGGCTTAAATATTATACAAAAGACAGTCTGCATAGAGATTCGAACGCGAGTCACCGCGAGATCCGTGCTTCGAATGCCGCGTGCCAATGATGTTCAGGGAGACAACTTGGCACGCAGCGTTCGAACCACGGATATTGCAGTGACTCGTGTTAGCAGATTGCCTTGTGTATATTGTATGAGCAGTGTGACCCCGGCATTAAGTGCTGCTTGCGATACATTTACTGAAAGGTACTATTACTATAATTACTACTATATTAACCTTTTTTTAGATCGAATGATGAATACGCAATTTGTGAGGCTATAAAAACGCAGCTTGCTTCTTTCAGACAATAGACCAATCTTACCAAGCGTTCGGCGCGTGCGTGACCACGCCGCCATAACGTTAGTTCAAGGGGACAGGCGGCAGTGCACGACACGGCTCGTGCCGCCTCATTATCTGCATGCGCAAAGCCCCAGCGAGGTCGTTGCATGTGCAGAAAGACTAAAGTTCCCTGCTTGCATCGCGGCAGCGGTGGCGTAACCAAACTGGCTGGTGAGATCGGGCTATTGATATGTCGTAACGGAGTTTCAACGAAGGGGCACATTTTATGTGTGTCGCAGAGAGTCCTTTCGCTAAAAACTTGTTTGCATGGTTGCTTTAGTTACAGAATACGTTACATCAAATCAAGGAATACAATTACAGAGCGCGACATTTCTCTATTCGAACAAGTAACTCATCCGCGCTTTTTCTGCTTTCTTCTCCCAAATAAAATTTCCCATTTCAAAGAAGCTATTATCCAAAATTTATCACCGCTGAGGCGCATGACTGGGCACCTTTCTACGTAGCAAAATTTGATATTCGTCATATGCACTCTCTGATCAAGAGATGAAAATCGACAATGTCCTGTTTTAGCTGTTGCACGGCGTACCAAGGACCTTACTTCCTACGGCATGAAACCTGGCTCAAGCTCTACGGCAATTAACGACGAAGGCGAGTTTATTAACTTAGATAACTCCGCATATATGCTGAAGTTTGTATCATTTTAGAAATATTTGAATAAAACCGCTTGGCTGCTTTCAATTCAAATGCGTCTTTATTCTGCGCTTCTCTCTCTTTCTTTCTGTCTCCCTTGCCGTGCATTTTGGACACATCTTTCTTTTTGTATTGTCATTTATTTTTTGTTGAGGAGCGTAGAGCTGTTGTTATTTATTTTGTTTCTATTGAACCTGCCCTTTTTGTAGAATATTTATTTACCTTTCTATGTTCCTTTTTATCAGAAGTGCAAGTTTATTGGGGTCTGAAAATTTTTCTAACCCCAGCACAGTGTTGTACACGTTCCTCAAAAAAAGGAACGAAAGCTCGTTCCTCGTTCCTTCTGATTTTTGGAACGCGTTCCCGTTACAAGTTCCATATGGGAAAAAGGAACTCGTTCCCGTTACAGTTTAAAAAAATGGAACGTATCGTTACATATACGTTACATTTGTCATTTTTTGCTAATTACCATATTTAGTTAAATCAAGCAGAGTTTTTTTTTTTATCTATCCCATCAATAATCAGCATACGAGTTTGTATGTCGTGATGGAAGGGCACCAGGAGAAGAAAACACGCGGAAGCAGGGTTTCATTTGTTGATATATTCATGTTAAAAATCTCAGCTATTAACCATGTCCATGTTTGTAGTGGACGATTCAGACGAGCCGAATGTACTTTTACCCAAGATTGCACGAGCGTTTTACAACAACCTCACACGTTTCAATTTAACAAAGTCCCGTGTTAGAACTTAACAACAGTTGCTTCTCGATGTTGCTGTCCGCAAGACGAGCAAGTGAAGGAGAGGGTTGGGCTTTTGGAAAGTCAGTCTTGAAAGCTACAAATACCTCTTTGTGAAGGTTGGATTTGTTGTTCAGTTTGAAGGTGGGGGACGAAGAGAAGGAATAAATGTTTTATTTTATTTTTTATGTGTGTATCTTTTAAGTGACCAATGTTCGGGATACAAGGGTGAGTCCGATATCTGGCAATCTGTGATCTTGTCGTAATTGTAGGTCTTGTTATTGAAGTTCAGAAATGGCTGTAGTCGGAATAAGATTTCTGGGTGTATGAGGATTCGTGAAACCAAAGAAAGTAGCTGAGTTTGAAACAACCCTCTTTCTTTGTCTTTTCCTACGACCAAACAGTTTTGCTTTTTGTACCGCAGTTTCGGGCTGTCAAAAAAGAATCGATGCCCACCAGCTCCTGCACTCGAAACTGTTAGCAAGCGAGGACCACACAAAATAATCCATTAGATTAGTAGCCAAAAAGTTAACGAGATCCTGCACTTCGTAAAGATATTGTTTTTGTACTTTCATACTTTCGCTGTTTGAAATAAAATAAAAATTACCCCACTGGACGAAAAAAGGAACGCCGTTACTCTTTCCGTTCCAGTAAAAATGTAACGCGTTCCCGTTCCAGTTCCAGCGATGCAAAATGGAACGGCGGCGTTCCTTCGTTCCTCCTAAAAGGAACGCGTTCCAGGAACGCCGTTCCTTGGAACGTCGTTCCGTACAACACTGCGCCAGCATGGTATTTTCTCCCAGCCCCCTTCATCTCCAATATGTACAATGTTCAATATCATTCAATTCAATATTGACTTCTAGTTCATCACATAAGCTTGGGTCAGCACTCTAATTCATGATTTCATTTGTGCCCTGAAATAAGCTGTAGTATTTGTTCCATGAATCACAACGCAACAAAGTTAAAAATAAAACAAGATGCATAAAAAAAACGATAAGACGCGTACGAGAACGCTCAGGTGGCTCTCGCGCTCTTGTCTGTCCTTTTTATTTATCCTTTTTACGAATAACGCTTTACGCATCATTTTATGTGTTGGGAAATTACACTTTTTTGTTCCTGTACTGTGTGTAACAACTTAATGAGTATTCATGGTCGTTGGTGTGTATACAGAATGTAAGTATAATATGTATCATTTTCAAAGCTTTCCTGACACTCATTAAGTGGAATAACATTAGGTGTAGTGACTGCCGTTCAGCGTCACGCGTGCTCGTTGGCAGGGCAGTCAAAGTGATGCTTTTTCCGCAGAAAACTAACTCCATTTGTATTTTGGTAGAATATTTTCCATTTTTAAGCAAATTAAGGTCGTTCTGTTTGCGAACAGAACAAAACTCAGAACGGATTCTTAGCTTACGAGTGTCATGCACACCACACCACCACTACTCCCCAAACTAGAAGTGCCCCGAAACCTAACGTCTGGCAACTACCTGATCTTAAAGTCAGCCAATAGCGGCACTCAACTAAAGTTCCCCGCTTTTACCGCGCACGACAGCAAGGGCGGAGGCAGTTAGCTTTTATTGCCTCGTTAGGGAGATAACCTCAAGTTCAAGCATTTCGCGCGGGACGCAGCAGGAAGGGAACATCGTGCGATCAGCAACGCAGCAGCAAGTCTGCGACAACGAAGATTACCGTACCTTACTATACAACGTTACAACGCAACGTGGAACACTGCGAAAGCTAAGACCCTAGCCGAGCCAATAAGAGCGTTAGGATGTGGCACGTGACAACGTGCCGCCAGAGATCGCTCGTTGTGTGCAGAGCTATTACGTAGCTCTAATTAGCTCCATGAGGGAATCCGTGGCGTTTCCATTTTGTCAACTTGGGCAAAAAAGAAAAAAGCTGCTGAGGCAGGTTTTGTTCAATCCCGATGCGGAAGACTCTCGAATGCTGTGCGCCAGGCCATTAGACTTCGGAAGCGCGTTGCCGCCACGCTTTTTATTCGGGTCTTCGTTGCTGTCGTGGCTAACCTCTGTTCTAGTCGACATATTAGCCCCCTTCCTTAGCGCTGAGGCTTGCAGAAATGCGGTTTCTTTGAACGCTCGAAACGTACTTGTTTTTGCTCTTTGTTTTCTGCCTCTCTGACAAAGTACTTCCACTTTTACTTTCAAGAAGGTAGGAAAGTTATCTCGTGGGGCAATGCTTAGGCTTACTTTATTCTTAGTAATTTATTTTAAGATATTAAGAATGGGCCGGAGATTGGAGGGCAAAGGGGGGGGGAGGGTGCGGAGGGAGTCGCCATGGAATTTGCATTGAAATGAATATGAACCCAGGTAGCACGCCAGAGGAATGCCCAACTTGGGCAAAGGTCGTAAACATAAGGGCCCAACTTTGCGCAGTGGCACCATGCAATCATCAGTGCCAAAGTACGGTGCCTAACTATAGCCTTAGCTGGGCGATCCTAGGCGTGCCAAAGTTTGTCTTCTCTGGTGCGCCAGAGGAGTGCCAGTGCTGGTGCCATACTTGAGCCCTAACTGCCATAGTAAATCCTGGTCTGGGGATTCGGGGCATGCCAAGGTCTGGCGTTCTCCTGGTACGCCAGAGGAGCGCCAAAGCTGGTGCCATACTTGAGCTCATAACTGCCATGGTAAATCCTTAATCTGGGAATTCGGGCATGCTATACGCTATGGCGTTTCTCGGGTCCGCCAGAGGAGCGCCAAAGTTGGAGCCACTGCTTGCTCATAACCGCCAGAGCAACGCCCACTCTCTGGCATTTGGGACGCGCCAAAGCTCGGCTTTTCTCTGGTCCACCACTGGAGTGCCGGAAGTAGTGCCATACCAGTAGCTCATAACTGCCAGAGCAACGCATAATGTGGGTATTTTAAAGATGCCAAAGTTTGGCTTTTCTCTGGCCTGCCACAGGAGTGCCGGAGCAGCGCCATACTTGAGCCATAACTGCCAGGAGCAACGCCGAATCTGGCATTTCAGTGAGATGCCAAAGTTTGGCGTTGCTATGGCCTGCCAGAGGAGCGCCAAAGTTGGTGCCATACTTCCAGCCATAACTGCCATATAGTAAACTCCCAATCTGGGAATTCGCTGTATGCGCTAAGGTTTGGCGTTTCTTCATTCCGCCAGAGGAGCGCCAAAGTCCGTGCCACTATCAGCGTCATAACTGCCAGTATGCAACGCCTAATTTTGCCATTTGGGACGTGCCAGAGCTTGTCTTTTCTCTGGTCTTCCACAAGAAAGTGCCGACGTAGCGCCGAACGTCGTGCAAGTATGTGTACGTTTCATTACATTTGTTGCGTATCCAATCACATATAGGGACAAACAATTAATTGCTTCGATCGCTTACCAGAAGTCTATTAAACCAACTATCATTACACACATGCGTATTGTCGACATATTCACAAAGGTCACATCAATTTCACTGTAAAACGAAAAGCAAATTATAAAATAGAATTAACACTGCCCTCATGCCAAGCAAAACTCATCACTCAAAAAACCGCGGAGATTGAGAGGAAAGCAGGACTACTATCAGAAGCATGCTTGCAGGTGTACTTACTTAATAAAAAAGCGATATCATGTAATCCTTGATAGATGCATAATCCAATCTCAGGCAACCCCAACAAACACACTCCAGAAAGAAGGTTGCGCACATTCAAAACTGATGTCTCGTCGTCGGCGAAGTAGCAGTTCTAGTCGAAGGCGAGTCTCAGCAAACACATCAGCTAAATAATTCCACGAACTTTGGTGAAAGAAATGGCTGTTACCGAAAAATTGGCATGGACGTATTCCGGCCGAGCACGACGAAAAAACATCGTGCCCCGTCTGCAACGCACGGAAGCAACAGAACACTGAAGAGCGCATTTCGAAAACCGGACCTACGTGATCCTGGCCCGTTTCTATAATCCAGAAAACGGCGAAAACGACAGGCCCCAGAGATCCCATCAGCGTGACAGAAAGAGTCACGTGGACAAAATTTCGACCAAACGTTTTTGTCCTACGCGTCCTACGCAGAGAGGTCGCGCGTTTCACTCCACCCTTTGATTTGCTTAAAGCGGCTGTCGCGCTCCCTGACAGCCACACCAAGACACAAAAGCAGGCGGGGAGGATTTGCAAAAGGCGAGGTACGAAGGGGCAGCAACAAAGCAGCTAAGCTCCCCTCTCCATTCCCCGACGCTTTAGAGAAAAAAAACTTATAAAAAAAATCCCGCTGTACAGTCAAAGCTACAGGGGAGGCGAGCGCACGACCGACCAGTTCCAACAGTAGGGAAATAAGGGGACGGGGGGGAATCCCAGCCCTTCTCTGGAATGGAAAGGAACGGAATGAAAGGAAAGGCCGCTTCTGTTGGTGACCTTGTACGCCTTGGCTAGTCTGTCAGCGCCCGGCTTCCATTGTGGGGCCTCAGAAAGATAATCTCCTTTCTCTTGAGAGCGTAGTAGGCTGTGAAGGTGGTGCTTATGTTTTGCGGGCTTGTCGCCATCCGCGATAGGCCCCGACTATTTCTCTCCCGACTTGCCTCCGCAGTGTGGCCTCCCATGGCTGCCGTCGCGCCGGCAAAATTAGGGGCGCAGCCGGGATATTTTCTCCCGTGAATGACGATCGGGCGCTGAGAATCCGAAGCAGCTCTTTCGGCGTCCATTTAATGTTCTCGGAGTCGGTCGTTGAGGCATTGCCCCGTTTGCGCATTGTACCGGGCCCCGCTTCCTCTCCTTCCCCCAAGATTTTCCTTTCCTGTACTCCCACGGGAGCGCGGCGGGCTTTGAGCTTGAAGCCGAAAAGGAATGTTGTTGAGGTTGAAAGATTGTTCCTAGGCATGTATCGTCCCTTATGTGTCTCCACTTTCTAAATGTTTCTTAAAAAGTACCAATCATCGCCTCAAATAGTTCCGGGATTTCATTTCATCTCTAAGCGTAATGTGGGAGCGGCGCCACGGAGCCCCGGTCGTTTCCCTCTCTTGTTATCGCTAGGGATTTGACTAGTGCAACAGTCACAATGCAAGACACGCACAGAGCCACGCTCGCTTTTGGCAATGCGCCGCCTAATAATGATATTTGTTGAGGAGACATGCCCACATCAGCCCCCGTCGCAGCGCTAGCTCGATCTCAGCACTCTTCTACGTAAAGGCGCATTCACACCGAAAAACGTGGCGAGTCGCGCTGATGCAACTAAATCGCATCGCAAAAAAAATAAATAATTGGATGGTCACTCTGGCGTGTGCGATGAGCGAGTCCAACGCCTTCGTTGGCGAGTCGCTTTTTAAAAAACTCGGCTCCGGAACGCCGCGTTGATTGGCTCAGCCTCTCCCCGACATTCAGATCGCATCGCAAAAAGTCGGCCAGGAAGCGACTGCTCAAATCGCGTCGCTTTTTTGCCCGCAATAGTCGCTTTTGCAAATGAAATTTTTATGCGTTTTGTTTTGTTGCACTTGCCCCCCCCCCCCCCCCCTTATGTTTGTTGCACTTGCCCCCCTTAACTTCTTATGTTTGTGTTTTGAATAATGTTGCACTTGCCCCCCCCCCCCCCCCCCTTGCCCTACGGGACGCTTTAAGGGTATAATAAATGAATGAATGAATTATCGCGCGACTAGATCGCATCGCCGGTGTGGACGCGCCTTAATCGTCGAACCAGTCCTCCCGGCCCGTCCAGATATTTGCGTGTGCGGCCTACGCGCGAGTACAACATCCGGCACAATTTGCGTTTGCAAAGCCTGGTCCAGCCGCGTCCAAAACATTCAGCCCACCTTTGGACTGGAGAAATCAAGCGACACCCAAAATAAGATAAAGTGGCCAGCGGAATAAAACTTGATTTCTATTTAATTAAGATGAAGACCACCCGCGTACACCCGCGTACATCAAATATCTCATCAGCCGAACTCCAAGGCACCTGGGCCTAGTTCTGGCACTTGTTTGGCAACTCTCGGCCCGCTGTAGCAGCGCGAGGACAGCCAGAACTATCGGGGAAGCGAAGCCTAACTTTGGCACTTGTTTGGCACCCTTCTGGGCCCGCAGCTGCTAGACGACAGCCGAACTATCGGGAAGCGAAGGCCTCAACTTTGGCACTAGTTTGGCGACTTGGGCCCAAGACATGCCAGATGTCAACCGAACTACAAGGTAGTGAGCCCAACTCCTGGCACATCTGTGGCAATTCTTGGCCCGGAAGGTGCCGTGATGACAGCCGAACTATCAAAAAGTGAAGCCTAACTTTGGTACAAGTGCCTGGCGATTTTGGCCCAAAATGCCAAACATCCGCCGAACTACTGGGCAGTAAGCCTAACTCTGGCGTTTGTTAGGCAGTTTAGGCGCAAAGATGCCAGATGACAGCCAAACTAACAGGCAGTGAAGCCTAAATTTGGCACTTCTTTGGCAAATTAGGGCCAAAATACCCAGACTGTTGCCAAGGGAGGCCAGGTTTGGCTCTACTTGGCTTCTTCGGGCTTTTCAACGCCCTAAACTCCCAGACAGTGCTTGCCAGCTTTTGGCCCAGAACTCGGTGCTACCTGGGAAGCGGTCGGAATTCCAAATCCGAGCCATCGTAGATGAGACAAATTATCAGATTCACAGAGGGAGAAAAAAAAGGCAATAGTGTTAGGATTGTTAGTGCAAAATAACTCGAGGGGGGGGGGTCTTTTCTCTGTACCGTGCATGGAGGCATTGAGGGCCTCCATGGTACGGGCTGTTGCCTTTCTGTGGTGCACCGGCCCTCCTGAACCAATAAAGATTGTTATTCTTCTTCTTATTATTATTATTAAAGATAATTATTATTAGTAAACATTTTTTGAACTGATAACTTCACGGTTCCACATGAACCGTCTCGCAACCTTACACAGTCGGCCCGTTTTCAACGCCCAAGATGTTTTACGAGGTACGGAATTAAAGCTCGTGGTTATTACGTTCCCGATATTTTCAATAACCTTCCTGAAGGTGTATTTTCTGTCGACTCTGACATGGAGGTAAAGACATGGCTTCGAACATTTCTTTCCAAAACACTGTGGTTTTTTTTTTTTTCTGGAATTGTAAAAAGTTTTTGTAGGAAGCAACACGCATCAGCCAGCATGGAGATTCGAACGAATGATCTTTATCTCGGCGCGCTCCGCGCTCGTGTTCAGACCGCGGCATCCCAGCGAGAGAGGTGGCGCCATCTCTCGCTGGTTACTACATCTCTTTTCTCTGGAAGAGTCAGCGTAGAGCGTCACCATCAGCATGGTTGGGGTATCGCTGTGGTGGCCTTCTTTTTCTTGTTCCTCTTCGCAGCTGCGGTCCCGGCTGAGGCTGACTCTGGTTAAAGTCACTGGGACTCTGTTCCGTGCCGGTTGTCTCTTTCCCCGTGGAGGTCAGTTCTTGTCGAGAATCTGTCGCCGGTCGTAAGTGTTCACGGGTTCTTCGGCGGACTTGACCTTCTGGGGTTAGAATGTTGTAGGACCTCGGCGCTGGATGTCCTACGACTATGGCAGGTGACCATGTGCGCCGCAGGGTGTTGTAGACGGTGATTGTAGAGCCCGTGTCAATGTCTGGCGGCGTTCTTGAGTTTCTATCATAGTTCGCCTTTTGTTGCCGCCTTATTTCTGTGAGACGACGTGTGACATCCCTGGGTGGCACAGCAGCGGGCAGGTAATGTTCCGATCGCGCAGGTAACAGTGTCCTTGTGTGTCGGCTCATCAGTCTCTGTACTGGCGATTGGAGAACATCGTCTCGTGGAGTGTTGCGCCACTCAAGGAGGGAGCAGTAAAACTCTTCACTGTTCGCACTCTTTCGCAAGAGTTGTTTGGCCTGTCTCACGGCTCGTTCAGCCATGCCATTTGATCGAGCCTGGTAGGGGCTTGATGTAACTTCCTCAATCTTGAGGTTTTCCAGGAACTGCTTGAACTCCTGGCTCCCAAATGGTGGGCCATTGTCGCTTATAATTTTCAATGGCAGTCCGTGTGTTGCGAATACTTTAAGGCAGACCTCTTTTACTTTGGAAGCTGTGGTGCTTTTCATTTCTTCTACCTCGAAATAAAATGAGTAAAAATCCACCAGGATTATGTAGTCTTTTCCTTCATGAGTGAAGAAATCGGCCCCAACCAACTCCCAAGGAAGCGTTGGGAGTGCGTGGCTCAGGAGTGGCATCTTCACGTTTCTTGATTTGTACTTTTCGCATTTGCTGCATTTGTCATGTTCGCGTTCAATGTCGGCATTGATTCCGGGCCAGAACAAAATTTCTCGGGCTCTTCTTTTCATTTTGTCTTTGCCCGCGTGTGCCGTGTGGAGCAAGTTGAGAATCTTGGATCTGATGGCCGTTGGTATTATTATCTTGTTTGACCGTAGCACAAGGCCGTCTTCCTCGTGGATCTCCTCTCTGTAGGACCAGAATGGCCTTCCGAGTTCAGGAACTTGATCTTTCTGCTCGGGTCATGACGTCTGTGCATACCCGCGCAGTAGTCTCATCTGCGCATCGGCTGCAGTTGCGTCTCTTATTTCTTTCAGCCGATCTTGTGTGACAGATATGTACTCCAGTGCGTTTACTTGAAATTTCTCTTCTTCTTCTTGCATTGTTTCCTTCGTGGGAAAGCGTGACAGTGCGTCCGCTAGCTGCAGTTCTTTTCCAGGTATGAATTTCACTTCCAACGAGTATCTTTGGAGAGCCATCTTCATCCGCTGCAGTCTCATCGGGCACTGATGCAACGGTTTTATGAAAATCGCTTGTAACGGCCTGTGATCGGATTCTACTATTACGTTTTGTTGGCCAAATATGTAATGGTGGAACTTGCTGCAACCATGAACGATGGCCAGCATCTCTTTCTCGATCTGCGCATATTTCATCTGTGGTGCTGTCAAAGATCTCGATGAGTACGCTATTGGTCTTCCGTCTTGGGTGATAACGGCCCCTACGCCGTATTGGCTTGCGTCGACTGACAGCGTAATTGGCTTTTCTGCAGAGTAGTAGGCCAGCACTGGTGCCTTCGTCAAAGCGTCTCGCAGGTCTTCGAAACTTCTTTGTTGATCTTCCGTCCCTACCCATGCGATCTCTCTCTTCAGCAGTTCTTTTAGTGGTGCCGCACGCTCGGAAAGTCGTGGTATGAAGTTCGACAAGTAGGTGATCATTCCGAAAAATGTTCGAAGTTCCTTGCGATCTTTTGGTTCTTTGACCTCAAGTATGGCTTTGATTCTCTCTTGGTCAACAGCTACTCCATCACCAGTCAGCACTTGTCCGAGGTAGCGGACTTCTGTCTTGGCAAATTGGATCTTCTTTGGGTTAAGTTGTAGATTCACCTCTCGGCAGCGTTGGAGCAAGTGTCGAAGATTCTCGTCACGTTCCTGACGGGTCTTTCCCCACACCAATATGTCGTCCATCACGACTGCTGTTCCGGTGAGTCCATCTAGTACTTCGTTCATGACACGCTGAAAAACCTCAGGGGCTGTGCTTATTCCGAAGGGCATTCTCTTAAACCTGTATCTTCCATACGGAGTGCTCATGGTGCACAACTTTGAACTCTCTTCATCAAGTTCAATCTGCCAGAATCCTGAGGATGCGTCTAGCGCTGAGAACACTTTAGCTCCCGCGATTCGAACGGCAATGTCATCCATTGTCATCATCGGGTAGTGCTCTCTCCTCAGGGCTCGATTCAAGTCTACTGGGTCCATGCAGATGCTCACTTTGTCCTTCTTTGCGACAACTACCATGAAACTGGACCATTCTGTCGGTTCTTTTACTTTTGTCAGAACTCCCTGGTTCTCCATTCTTTGAAGTTCCCACTTGGCCTTTTCTTGCAGTGCCACAGGCACCTTCCTGGCTGGGCGAACGACGCCTTGTGAGCCTGGCTTCACCTTCATGTTGTACACAAATCCCTTGACCTTTCCCAGTCCGCGGAAAACGTCTGCGTATGGTCCGGCAGGGTCGCAAAGATTTGTACCAGCTGCATTTGTGTCTTCGTGTTCTCTTGACACTGAAGCCAGACGCTTGATCATTCCAAGTTTTTCGCTCAGTTCTCCTCCTAACGTCACCGGTACCTCTTCCTTGACCACGAAGAACTCCTCCTGGACCGTTCTGGCTCCATTCGACACTGTCAGTGTTGTTCTCCCACATGCTTTTCTCTTGTGGCCAAAAACGATGACAGTGTGGTGTCGCACTTCCGGACTTTCTTGTTTGATAATAGACGGAGCAGTCTCTCTGGGATGACTGAGCAATTAGCCCCGGTGTCGAGCTTGCAGCGTACGCTATCTTTTTCTATTGTGACTGTCTCGCTTCATCGGTCTTCTTTCTCTATCTTATCTACGGTTAAATGGCACATGCAGATAATCTTCATCGCTGTCGTCCGTATCCTCGCACTCTACTTGTCGTACTTTGGGATCAAATTTTCGTCCTTTTTTCGCCTGGCGTCGCTGACGGCTGTATGATGTCTGGGTCCCGCTCTTGCAGCATTTTGCAAAATGGCCTAGCTCGCCACAACCAAGGCACTGTTTTCCAGCAGCTGGGCACGAGCTCGCGCGATGAACGAAGCCGCAACAGTGGCATGTGGTTTGGTCCGTTCTTGTGAGCGCCTTTACTGCCAGTGTGTCCTCGTGTCGCTCGTCCTTTCCCGGATTTCGTTGAACTGTTCTACAGTTCGTTCCCTTGTTCGGCATATCTCCAGGACTTTGTCAAAGGTAGGATTGTCGTTGATCAGTTTCTGCTGTAACTGTCGGTCTTTAGTTCCGAGTATTATTCAGCTTCTTAGCATACGTTCTTCGACGTCGCCGTTTTCGCAGTTGCGCACAAGCACCCTCAGTTCCGTCAACCACTCATCAAATTTCTCACCTTCTTTTTGGTCTCTTTTCCCAAAGATGAATTCGTGGTACGTGAGGTTGATCGCTGGCTTCATGTGCGCCGCGAACTTATTCTTCAGGACTTCTAGTTTCTCTCTGTCTTCCTCGTTATCGAATGTGAAGGTAGTGTAAATTCGCCTACCTTCTTCTCCGATGCAGATGAGAAGTGTTGCTGCTTGCACCTTGTCAGGTTGGTCCATGAGGTGCGTTGCTACCGCAAACAGCTTGAATTCCATTAGCCACTTCTTCCATGCGTTCCAGGGTTCGCTTGCCAGGTCTAGCGGTTTCGGCGGCGGCAGCAGGCTCGTCATGGTGGTCGCTGTTCGCTCACTTCGGTGTTCTTTGCGGTCGCCACCTTCTCCAGGCCTACTGTCCAGCGTTGCTTCGTTTCCTTGAACCGCTAGAACCTAATTGGGCTTAAATCGCTGCCACCATGTAGGAAGCAACACGCATCAGCCAGCATGGAGATTCGAACGAATGATCTTTATCTCGCGCGCTCCGCGCTCGTGTTCAGACCGCGGCATCCCAGCGAGAGAGGTGGCGCCATCTCTCGCTGGTTACTACAGTTTTGGCGGTTTTTTTTTTTTGCATGCGTATTTCTGTTTTTTATATATTTCATATATCTATAGCTTACTTTTTCGATTTCCGGGTTCCCGTCACACAAGCCATTGTAGGGTTTCACGGACCCGTTAGAACTTCTGTGCTATGAGATGTCAATAAAGATTAATAATAATAATAATATTATTATTATTATCTTTAGCTCTAGAAAGCAGGACGTTAGATTAGCGACCGCCTGGTCCTGTAGTGACGTATGCAATATACTTTTGTACAAAGCACTTAGATGCGCCTGGGAGTTTGCCATACCACAACATACCACAAGGCGCCCAGATGTCCTAGAAAAAGTAATTTGTTATTCAAAATCTGGAGCTTTTAGCAAAAAAATTGAGAGCTCGGGAGCCGCTCAGGGATTCCTCACCCCTCTTTTGTTCTTCAGATACATTTTTGCATAACTACGGTAACTGAAAACCCGAGCTTTAAGGTACACTCTCAGACGTTTCTGCATGTTTATTGCGCCGCGGTGTATTTGGAGCACAAACTATTTGCCTTCCTTTACTCAAATTATCCAATGGAAAGAGCGAGCGGAATCGTGCACCGATGGCTATGCCATCTTAATGCATAGAGGCGCAATTCAGGGAAGCCAGAGTGGTTTTGAATTTCATTAAAAGCACTCGATTCCTTTTAATATGACGTCAAACGTCACGAATATCGCAAAAAGTATGCTATTTCATGCCCGTATTACCTATAAAGAGGACTTTAAAGTTGCATTGAAACCACGCCCCTCCGCGGCAGCGGGAGAGAGAATAAAAGGAGAAGGGGAGGCATGACGTCACAAAAGGCCCCTCGCGCGTGCTCCTAGGCTCACAGAGCCGGCGTCGTGCGTCGTCCATACTGAGCAAGTTGGTGGATTCATGCTTCTGAAAGATGCCAGGTGAACGTAGGATGATACGCAAAGAGAATGAAAGAAAAGAGGGCAAACACTCTGCTGAAGCAGCAACCATTTACTGATGATCTTGCACATCCATTAATTTTATTTATCAGAGTTAATGAATGTGGAAGAAAACGAGGTTTATCTTCAGTGAATGGTTGCTATTCCAGCAGTTAACAGCATCTTTCTACAGAAAAGGCAGGCACCTCAGCGAATCGGAGGAGCTTACGCGAAGCGGAGACAACGCGAAGCGGAGACAAAACGAGGTAAAGATTAGCAGTTGATCGTTGTGCGAAAGATGCAAGTACAATCGCGCCTTCTCAATTTATGAAGTCACGGCTCAACCAACCAATGACGTTCGGCGGTGGCGAGCATCTGCCTGTTTTTCGATTCGGTTCACGTCTATACTTTGTCTCATCCTACGATGGACTAAAGGCCAAAGCCACGGGCCGCCAGGTCCAATCACGTTCCACGCTACACTATGACATGCCTAGCATTGATTAGGGTGGACGAATAGTGCTCCGAACCCAAAAACGCTGCATCATTTCTATAGCTTCGACACTGCAAACAGCCTCTTTTTTGCGATGTAAAATTGTTGAGTCACTCAGTGCTATTTCGATTCGAACCACTGTCCGCCCATCCCCATCAGTGATCCGAGACGCGGGCACTGATACGTGCATCAAAGCGCAATACGCAATTTCTAAGTGGCTCGTGATTGGATCTGGCGGTCTGTAGCTTTTGCCTTTAGTCCATCGTAGGGTGAGACGAAGTATAGTGTCGGTTTGTGGACAAATAATGGTTCTATCTAGATTCTTTAAACGAAAAACAAATGTGTCAGGAAAGACATTCTCATTTTTTTATTGTTTCAGCTTCTTTTTATTGTCTGTCACAACTGAGACTGCAGTATACAACTTACCATGCTTCTGATGGCTTTCCTCGTTTGCTCGTTTGATTGAGCAACGCCACTTGATCAGTGTTTCGAGGCAATAACGGCGCAGGATTTTATGCACTCAGGGACTCTGGAGATGGTAAAATAACACGATCTGAAATTGCCACTTCCGTGTGACACCTTACTTCTCACAGACATATTCAGGTGCTTTTTTGTTTCCCGGATTCCTGATTTGTTTTGTTGCCTGATCGACTGAAACCTTTTCATGTCTTTGTTGGGGGTGTTACTGTTTATTCTTAATGTATGCTTAGATGTATTACGTAATTTTTTCCTAAATATCTTTGGCACTGCGAATACGTCTTTTTAGTATTCTTATTTATGTTCGCATTGTGTCATGTCTCGGGAACCGTATTGCCGTCCTTGTTTGTCACTGATGCTTTTATCCCGACCTTTTACGTGCCAGGTAGAAATGGTAAATTAATATAAAGTAAAATTAAATCAAACGGGGCGAGTCAACTACAACGATCTACATAAGGAATAGCGAGCTTTAAGGCAAAATTACCTATTGCCAAAGTAAAAGGGCCGTGCAACAGTAATGTGTATGAATTATTCTCACTTTACACAAGCTTACTGGCGCTAGTGGGACCGGAGTATGCTCGTACGCAACACCATTCAGCAAAATGCTTATTTGCCGCCGCTTAATTTTAAGAATAAAAGCGGACGTTTTCTCTAAGCCTTTCCTTTGCAAAACTTGACGACGAAGTGGTGGGGATTGCGTTGTTGGCGTCGTCAACCATGCGATCTCCCGGATTTCGTCATCAAGCTTCGTGACCCCCTCGGTGACGATGCACCGCCTGAGCATTCGATTATGGGTCGTCGCAATCAATAGAGAGTCTTAGTAGACTGTATACGATGCGAACAGCGGGCCCAGTGGGCGCGCGCTAGGTTAGTGCTTCAGAGTGACGGGAACGAGGTCCCGCGAGTAAAGCGTAGCTCTAGAATACTAAAGGCCAGTTCCTGCATGCGGTGGAGCGCTCATACAGCATTGCTCGCGTGTCGTTACCAACTTATGGCCTGCCATGAGCAGTAGTTTTGACGGTGCGAGAGACATGTGGTGAAGCTCCCGTCAGCACGCTCTTAGCGCAAAGTCAGCGCTGTGCTTATAGCGCCGCGATGTACGTGTGAACAGGCCTTCAAAGTTTCTAACGCTGCATTCACACTGGCGACTTAACCGCATCGCAGAGCCGTATATGTAGAGAGTTTGGTCATTCGTTGGGAAGTATAGGAGACAAATGAGGAGGCGCCATTGGCCGAAAGCGGGCTGGGCGTGTTCCAGGGCGTCTTCAGAAATTCGAATGTGACCAACCAGAAGCCGGAAATAAGACCCTGGCGGTGGTCGCGACAAACAAACCTGATAACTGCATTGGAGTAACTCGATGACTGGAAATGTGGCTCACGTGATGTTTCAATCACGCTCATCCAAAATGATGGTGGAAGACTGCGACTAGCGGAACGATCGACATAATCCGTTCGCCAAGCGCCGAGGGCCGGGAATCTGCCGTCCGAGCGGTCACACTCTGTCCGAGCGAAACAGAGTTGAGCGGCGCATTCGTTTCTTACATCTTTCTGCATGCAGTCATGATCAAAACAACACGTGCACCCTATTTTAAACCACAAAGAGTTACTACACTTCACTCTTACGCGCTTTTTAAAACCATTTATGAACATAGACCTTTGATCAGAACTGTTTCTTGCTACCCCCGCTAGGAGATTCTTTCGGCTTCTGGTTGGTCAAGAGAGCATGCCAAGCCCTCTTTCCGAGTCTGCCGCACGCCCTGGCTCTGCCACGCGCCTCCATTGACCAAACTCTCTACATATACGGCTCTGCCGCATCGG
>JAZHYW010006146.1:0-13501 GCA_037355805.1 Ixodes ricinus | reverse complement strand
CTTGAACGCCACTGTAGCCATCAAGAGAAACAGGGGTCATTTTTGTGAAAAGTAACTGTAACTTTGCCGTTACTTTTTTCGTTACTTTTGCAAAAAAAAGTGATTAAGTTTCGTTACAGGTACTTTTGAAAATCCTTTCGAGTTACGGTTGCTACATGATGCCGAAAAAAGTAACGAGATACAGTATCTCGATACTAGTTAACGCGATACTACTCAAGACTGCATATTTGTGATAGCCCGCATGACACGATGATATTGCGAACCCTTCGCGGGCGTGTTTGTTTGGTTCAGTGAAACTTACGAGTTACTGAGCACGTCAAAGAAACGCTCTTCTCCCCCAAAAAAACAATAAATCCAAAGTTTGTTTTTAATTCACTTATTAGGCGTGACGAGAACAAACATATTTTCTGGTTTGATTTGGCCCTGCAAATAGAACAGCTCAGTTGCAGTCATGAAGAAATTAGAGGCTTCTCCGCGTTACGTTTTCTTCGTATTCCTGATTCGCTAAAAGTCTACTAAACACCAACAAACATCGCTGAAATAGTAACCCAAATATTTGACCAAAATATTTTTTTCGCGAAGTTATTGAATTTACAATTTTGGTCCTCACCGTGTGTTTTTTGTTTTTTTTGAAGTGGAAGTTTCTATCGGCGGCAATAAAAAGGTGACGTCAGGGGAAGGCGGTTTGCAGAGCCTGTTCCCCAACTGATTGCAAGCAGTTTCATGGTGTCAAATGAATGCTATGGAAGCTCGCTCCAGCATCCGCGAAGCAGCACAAAACAAATGCTCGGCCTAGTCCGTTTAAAACTGTTTTGCTTGTATGTTTAGACAGCCTTGATGCTAGTTACGCCTCAACTAGTGACTGCAGGTCTCGTAGCTTTAGATGAGAAATTTTGCCAGTGCAGTACATCCGCTAACCTAGGGTCTTTAACGTGCACCACGCAGTAGTGATTACACGAACACGTGCCAGTACGAAACTCATCAAGATCGAAACGGGCAGAGGGTGGGATTGAACCTAGGAGGTTCTGCGGGCAAAGCTTTCGCTCCACGCTCCGAGCTGAGACTTGTTAGCCCACTCGACGCCATATTTAAAGGCGATGCTTAGGTAAGATTGACGCCATATTTGAGGGCGATGCTTAAAGCGCATGCTCAGAACGAGCTTACATTAATAGGCTGCTAAGACTGGCAATCTTGATGGTGCGGAATGCGCGTTGCCAAAAGAACCATGGAAGCTCGCAGTCAGAACGCGCTCAGCAGTCGCGCACACAGCTATGGCCGCTTGTGAATACTCCCGATAGACGCTTCCAACATGCGCCAGATTGAGCCACCATAGCCGACCTTCTCTTATGTTACCGAGATGCCGAGCCAATGAAGCGGGCGTCGACGAGCCTCCACAAAGGCCTATGCTGGGGAGAAGGGCACAG
Source organism: Ixodes ricinus (assembly GCA_037355805.1). NCBI lineage: Eukaryota > Metazoa > Arthropoda > Arachnida > Ixodida > Ixodidae > Ixodes > Ixodes ricinus. The sequence goes on along the minus strand of JAZHYW010006146.1, from coordinate 12,077 downwards.
TAGCACCTAAAGCTGTAGTCGGAAGGAGCTTGTCATACCGGACGTCTTCAGAAAATCTACGAATGAACAAAACCTGAAGGTTGGTTATAGCGGTGCCCATGCACAGACGCCTGAAAGCGTCTATAGCACGAAACATGCACGGAAAGAAAAGTGTATTGGCTGTAAATTACCTAGGACTGATGGTGAATTCCCCTCACAGATTCCGAGCTCTCCAAAAGCGCGCCTTTTGGAGCGCGCATCTTCCGCTGGCAGGTCCGGCTCAAGTTTGTCATCTTTCACTCGTAGATTTTTGGCAGCACCCTCCCCGTGGAGCGCCTCCAAATTCCAACCCCGCCGAACTTGATCTTGACGGAAGTTTACAAAAGCGCGCTACGCCATTTCCTTCAATCTCGGAGGTGCGCGTGCGCGGCGAGATCGCGGGACCGACCGGGCCGGGGAGTTGCGGCTGTTCGGATGCGTCGGTTCTTCACGCGGGATTGTGACGGCTCAAACGATCCTATCTCGCGTAGATCAGGGGTGTAGAACCGGGACTCGAGCGTGTCAAATCGAAGCGCCGACATTGCGTATTTTTGGACACTGCATGCCGCCGGTGTCTTCTAGTGCAATAAAGCAAGAACAGACTCGTCAACGGCCGTGCAAGTAGTTGTTTATTATCTGTTTGTGTTTATTATAAGTCTTACGAGCAATCTGAAGTCCACCGATGTCGATCGGTGTGCGTGCCCAGCCGCTTCGCGGCGGCCGAAAAGTATGCGTCGGTGGCGAACGCGGACGTCTTCCTGGTTGTTTGTGACATGGGTACCGTGGTAGGGATATTGCGCCCGGCCTGTGTCGCGTGTCATTTCCCCAGCTAAACAGTTACAGTTGTGACTGGTCGTCGGAAAGCTTACTCGGCTGAGGCGTAGGTCGGCTTGTCAAGTTCGAGCAGCGGCCATTTCGAACGGCAGACCGTCTCGGCGAGGGTCTCTCCGAAAATGCGAGTCCATCTTCCGCTCGTCGATTTGGAGCGGGTCTCACGAAGTCGACTCTTGGCCTCTCTTCGCGGATTTTCGGAAAGCGCTCCGGATGTACCAGCTGAATTGTCCATAAGCTTATTTCGAAAGCATAAATTATGAGAATGCGTACTGAAAAGAACCGCTTTGTTTACTTGGCTATTCTTATATTTCGAAGGCGTGGAACAGCAAGATGCCGAGCGCAGTGGCAGGTGGATCAGGCTGGTGCTTGCACGAACCGAAAGTGTGAGCGTGCCACGAGCGAATATGTTTCCTTACGTGGATCGCAGACTGGGCAGAAACAAAATAAGAAAATAAAAGAAGAAGGAAGCTTAGGAGTTGGGTGTGGGCCGAGTAAACAAGCCGTCCGTCGGGTCCCCAGGGCGTCGTTAGGGGCCCCGGTGGACCTGAAGTAGGGAGAGAGAGAGCGGCAGCGTCCAATATTCCCGGCTTATATTGACTGTTGTCGCGCAACACCGAACCCTCCCCCCCCCCCCCCACCCCCACACACACACACACACTTTTGTTTCTTCGATGTAGCTACGTGTAATCGTTATATTAGAAAAAGATGCGTTAATAATACCCTCATCAAACCACATGTATCACAATCTTTTGGGCTCATATATTTTTTTTGTTCCGTGAGTCTAGCGCCTTTAAATCTAGCAAGAGTCAGAAGTAGAGGCAAGCTGGACCCTCTTTGACCAGAATCTGGGTATGTTGGCCCTAATTCACCAAACAAGTGCCAAAGTTAGCCTTCACTGCAGCTAGTTGTGTTGTCATCTGGCATCTTTGGGTTTAAATCGCCAAACGAGTGCCAGAGTTAACACCTTTACTACTGCTTCTTTGGTTGATCTTTCATGACATCTTTCGTTCGAGTCTGGCACTTCGGCAATTACGTGGCGAGCCAGAGTAAAGTCACATAGCCAAAGAAAAGTAGTTTGACACTTGGGGCAAAAGCGTATTAGGGCCAATCTCGAAGGAGAACTGTGGCCCGATTTTGGCCCCGCCAAGCTTGTGCCAAGTTGGGCGTTTCAACAGCGTGCTACCCGAGGAGGGTCACTGACAGCTTAAAAAACGGGAAGACGCGACTTATTGGGATTCTAGCTTCTTGATTCGTTGTTCACTGGCGACGTAGCGATGATAAGATTCTCGGCACTCACCTCACCCTGCGTTTCTTAAAGTGCCAGTTCAACACCTCCTACATAAGAAAGCCCAAGTGCCGAATTTTCCCGCGTCACCAAAGAGGACCCCTTTGGCCAGAGATTAGACACAACTACGCCGTCGGCGTTGGGCTGGGACTCGTGTGCTCACTGATTGGACACGAGTCACGGCCGAACGCTCACGCCGTAGTCGTGTCCAGTCTCTGGCTAAAGGAAGCCTTCTTTGCTGGCGCAGTAAAACTCAACACTTAGGCTTTCTTATCTTTGAGGCACTGGTCAGTTACAGTATAGATAGGAGAGCCCAGGAAAAGTCGCGAGTGTTGAGCTCCGAGCATCTTGTAAGCGCATCCCACGAGATAGCGGCTCTAGCCGATAAGAACTGCGGACAACGAAGCAACGAGCGTGAACATAATATAGTCTATGGCCTGCGATTCTTAAGCTGTCAGTAGGGCGACAAACTCATCCTTTTCTCCGTTTATTTATATGTAATTGGTTATAACTTTTGAGTTAGATGAGCTTCCAGGCGGTGCCAACAGAAGACTATCATTTTCTAGTCTCTTTTCCCCTTAATATTGCCCCGAAATAATCTGTCACACATCGGAACAGCGCTGGCGCGAAATGGAGGCGACTTGGGCGCTTGCTCAGTCAGCTAGTTCGTGTCTCGTAAATCTCTGCAGCCTCCGACAGCGGGTGTGCGACACGACTCGCACTCGGCGCTCCGGAGGTTCGGCGAGATGCAATTTTGATCCGGCCGAAGAAGAAGCAGGCCCTCCCGGTGCAGGGATCCGAGAGACCCGGCGGGGCGAATACACAGCAATAATTTGGCGGGCGCCGTTATTCACGCCCGACACCCCATTGTCAGGCGCGGAGCATCCTTCTTGCTCAGCCGGGAACTCGGCCGGAAGCACAAAAGGAAATGTATTCCGATCGATGCAGGCGGGCACAAGGACTCCTCGCAAGCCGCAGGAAACTGGGTCGCAGACTTCCTTAGAGGCGAACCCCGGACCACAACCCGCACAGGAGAAGGGCCCGGTCCTGCGGGCGCATTATGTGCATACGCTCTCTCGGAAACTCCCGAAGCGCGCCGTGATATACACTCGGATTCACCAACCATCGGTCGCATTTTAATCAGTTCACGTGATCAGCCAGCTAGAAGGGCCAACGGTATTGCGCTATAGCCGCCCAGACGCACTTGGGAAACGAAATGCGCCAACCTCATTTTTTGGCTGAAACCTCACAACCACCGACCGCCCTGCTGTTTAGTGAAACTAATTAAAAAAGGACAAATTATTTTTATTTCTGACTTCTTTTTGCGTGCGTGTGTGCGTGCGTGTGTTTGTGTGTGCGTAAGTGTATGTGTGCGATTGCGCGGCGTAGTACCCCCTTTTTAAATACGGACGAGTAAAGGATATGAGGTAACCAGCGTGCTCTCAGACATCTGCTTAACATGTACCGTTTCTGAATCGATATCCCATGGAGTCGTCCAAGCGAAGTCCCAATCTCCTTCCCTGTATATAACAAGTGCACATAGCTTTAAAAGTGAATAGATCGCTTGGACTCGGACCCGCCAGGCCTCCGTCACCTTCTTGGAACCTTGACGGCCGTTGTCAGCTGCTGAACGTCAGAAAGGTTGAGTAGCGATCTTCCTGATTTTGATAAAAAGAACATTCGCGCTGCGAACTACGCAAATTAGAGCTGCGCTTTTTTTCTTCGAACACTGGGGTGTTTTAAAATAGCGCTCGAAATTGTATCGCACGTTCTATCTAGCAGTTGGACGTTAAAGCAAGAGCATATAACGCCAGAAAAATTTAGACGGGGACATCACCGCCACAATTTAAAGCAAAGGCATGCATCTCCGGCTGGCAGCGCCATAAAATATAGTCAGAGTTTTAATTGCAAATGCGAATTGCGGTGACTTGGAAAAGCGTTTTTCCTTCGACAAAACCTTTCTATTTTAGCTTGAAGATGCAAAGACGATGTGAGCGGCCATGTTCACTTGCTCGTCGGCTCGCGCCGACACGACCGCTCTCATCGTATATGCGTTAGCGGCAGGGCTGCCAACACAGAAAGTCAGAATTTCCCTTGCGGACACCTGACATTTCCCTATTTCTGCCGAAATTTACCTCCCTTGCCAAAATATCTATATAATGATAAATATCGGTTGTTTTCTTTCCATTACTTCTGTTTTTACGATGAGAGACATATTATGTAGCCTTTACGCCTCGCGTTCGTTTCGCGAAAATGAGTTTATCGGGCCAAAAGAGTGATCAAACAATATCTGGCGAGAGGAAGGGTTACAGGGAGATTCAAACTGACGAATGAAACCCTATCTTCGCCTTAGATGTTATGCACGTCATCAGAATATGGTACTGCTTTAAGAACTTCTTTAGCGCTTTTTATAATAGTCACTGCAAAACGAAAGCTGTAACACAAGCTAGAGTTCTCAAACAAGAACACATGGAGCACGGAACTTAATAAGCATCATTTCGTGCACGGCACTTCACGAAATATTATTACTACTGGTAAGTCTGTATCTTAGACATGGTGTCTGTATCTCCAGAACATCGCAGTATTTCTTGTTGTACTCAAGCTTTCTTTCCCGAGAAGGCACAGTGACGCTCTCAGAAGCTTCGAGTTCACTGGTCCCTTCCCCCATAGTTTTCACGGCGGCGATGAAAACTGATTTTGCCGAAAAACGTTGCGTGAGTGCTCCTCAGTGTTGCCAGATAGTCGCACAACAAACCGCCAAACGGATAGAGGGAATAACCCAAACATAGCTAAAGCCACTGAAATTCGATGTTATCTCGGAAAAAAATCATAATTGACCTAGAAATTCCAAGATATATACTTACGGTGCCCAAAAGCTTTCTCAAACTAGCAAGATTTTATTTATTCTCACATAGACCTGAACATTACCTTAATCTGGGAAATTTCCCTCGGTTTGGCAGCCCTGGTTAGTGGTCTCGTAGTGCTGGCGCCGATAACTTTATACCTGCCGCAAGAAACAAGTGCCTGGCGACCGTTGCCCACCTTAATGGTACTTCAACACAGTTTGTGGTGTGCACCCACAGGTTAGGTCAGGTTAGAGGCAATGACACAACTGCGATGATGCCAAAAACCGGCATCATCGCAGTGGCGATGACGCCATTTTCTTGGCTAGGCAAAGGGCTTGTAAACTTTATTATAAAACTGTATATTGTTGCGTCGCGATCACGCGCCGCGAACTCAGTCATAGTCCGGCGGCCGAGCGTAGAGCCCGTGATCGATGGCCCGGTCCCCGTATGATGACGGGAGACTTGGCCCAACTCTTGACTGGCCGAAATTAGAGGCCACGACTCGTGAAGGTTTCCGTTTTGCGCTTACACTTCAGGTTAGTTGCGTCGGCGCGCGTAGAAATAGTCGCACCATAATCGTCAGCCTGTTCTCGGACATCATGCGTTTGATCGTGCGCTTGGGTCAGCCTATAGGACAGCAAACACAAGTGTATCGCGATAGTATTCCAGAAATACACTTAGTATTTGCATTTCTGTATCGGGATTAACCTTTTCAAAACCATTTGTATTTCCAGTATCTAAAAATTATAAATGTGGGAATAGTGAAGTTTCAGCTCGAATCGAATTTGAACAAATTAATGCTGAATAGTACAAAAAAATAATGTCGATACTAATATTGAAAACTGAAAAAATCTATTCGCAATCTTCACAATCGCAATCTCCTGCAGGACACGCGGAACAAATAGAGGCTATCTACTAACAGAAACGGTGTCAACGACCACACTCGGAGATACAGCTGACAGATGTGTCCACCCATCCACGCGTGGATACGCAGCGTGCTGGCTGAATGGACGGACATGGGTGGACCGTCGGAATCGGGCGATGTGTTGCATCACATATACTCCGTTTCACTCCAAGTTTGACCGCAGCCGATGCAACAATCCAATGTTGCCAAGCAAGCAGCTCCAAAAGTGCATCATCACGGACCTCGTTTTCTTCGTTGCTCTGGACGGCTCAACCAATCACGCACAAACAAAAAATGCACGATCCATAACTTTGAGTGATTGGTTCAGTCTCGGTGATAGCAAAGCCATAGAGACGATAAGCGCCATGACTATGCACTTTTGGAGCAGCTTGATTGACAGCATTGTAGCGTAGCGTCGGCTGCGGTTGCCATATTATAGACGCAACAACCAAAAATGGGTTTTTAGTGCGCAGAGTTGGCTGCAGGTGGCGCAAGATTCCTGAATTCAACATAAACATGTGCATAGTTGACGGGTCTGTTTTTTTGTCGAGCGCATCCGGGAAGCTAGGAGCATGACAACTTCGTTCGAGGAATGCCAGAAAAATCACTTCGTTTTGAAATTGTTCGTGACTCCAAGCTTTTGAATTTAGGCTTGATTTAGATCCATCGGAGGCATGTGTAGACTACTACTCCATATGTACAGCATTCCTGAATGAACCAGATTCCTAGCCAGCAGTCACTGATATTTGATGTATCCAATCATTGGAAATCTAAAATACTAAAACTCTGAAAGTCGAATCGAATTTTTCGGTTCATTATTACCCTATTCAAACTCAAAACTCTAATATTCGCTCTTCCCTATAATTATTTTTCCGGGTGTATTCTTGATATCCTGATGCTATCAGGGGATCGATGCATCTGGTTTTGTTTTCGAGGCGATCTTACCCTAAAACAAAAGTTCATCCTCGAAACACCAGCTTGCAGCATGCTGTTTCAGAAGTTTATCACGAAAGTTCAAGCTGACTTTCTTGAGAGGGGTGGAGGGAGTTCTGAAGAGGACTTTGAGGCTTCATTGTTATGCAAACAAAGGTTCGTACGGAATGTTTTTTCTCCAGTCATGCGTGACCTCCCTGCTCTATTCTGTACGGATGACGAATGATCTACCTTCTGCTTCCGGTGGTCCACTATTCTTTCGGATTGCAGATGCTGAAGGTGCTATTGGCTGGAGCCTTACAAGTGCACCATTGCGAACCATACAAAGGGGAGGAGGGGGGATAAAGTGTACATGTTCAGATCCAGCCAACAGATAGTATTAATTATACATTAGAAATAAACCCCTGTTCAACTATATATATAGGTAAAAACAGAAGAAAATAGTAAGGAAGTGAGATAGGATTGAGGTGGCTAACCACTAATGGAATTAATCGAGTATGCAAATGCACCTCTGAAGCATGATTATGGTGGTGGTGATCTAATAGTCATATTAATATTTTCCCAAAATGTTGAAGAAAAAGAACCTTGTTAGTTCAGATGCGGGGAACAGGAAGGGGACTGATGGCTGTAAGAAGGTTATATTAGCTTGATGAATACAATATTTGGCAATTAGGATATATATGCAATATTATCACGTTTTATATATTAAACTCATATGAACGAAAGTTAGACTAATTTGTACGGCGATGAAGGTAATGTTCTACCTTAATCTGTAGATTATTAATCTTAAACATCTATCAGAGCGCAGAATGTCTAGTGTTATTAAAGGAAAAAGATTGCGATGTTCATTAAATATCAATATTCTCTTGTTTATTGGTAGTTGGGTATATAATATAAGGAGATCAATTGAAACGTTAATCTATGATGATTGCTTAAATTTTAATTTCACAAGCTATCTCGAGTTATCTTGGTAAACTGTGAAATTAGTGGTATTTTGTAGCAGACTCCTCTCGTATTCAAAGTCTGCTGTTTACTTTAGGCTTTTTTTTTCTTTTAAACCTGTAATTTTTGGTTTTAAATGTTTGGCATCCCATCACTTCCGCGAGCACTACGTTCTGGTGCAGTGTGATCGTTTCCGCCATATTTAGTTTATTTTTCTCGACGCAAAGCACGGTTCATTATTTATATTGTTCGTTTACTACAGTCAAGAATTCACTGCTAGTAAAATGACATTTTTTTCCACAAAAAAGTCGCGCATATAAATCTGGTTTCCTTTAACTTGTCCACTGTCAAATATAATCCCGTGGTCCGTTCTGCAGCTTCGTGGTGAGCCGCAGGTGCGGATAAAATTAAGTTCAAAACCTTCCGAAGCAGAACAGCGGCTGCCAATATATGCTGCATGTTTCCGCATGGCCGAAATACGATACCTTGTTTTATTGTTTTTTTTTAAAGCACGAACGAGGAAATAAGGAAGTTTAGCCATGTTCACCGTTTCCACCTTTTGTTGCTCTTCCAGCCCGGCCCAGAAGATCCGCATAAGTGCGGAATACAGTAGAGCGCCGGAAGAAGGATCATGTCAAAACCAGCCATTCGCATAGATTTGCATAGGCAATGGTTTCCACGGCAGGAGTTCTTGCTTCGCCAGGGATGATTTTCCCATCTGAGATTCTCATTTTGTGCCCGAAGTCTCGGTTTAATTTGCGTTATACTTTTTTTTGTTTGAGTGTGTGCATGTGAGAAGGAAGTCGCTTGGTTTCCGTTTTCCTTCGTTTGGAATTTCCCTCTTGATTACGAAAAAATAGGCTCTCTTGTTTGAGAACGACGTATATGCCAATCGAAATATCCATTCGGAATGTTTCGTCGGAAAGCCGCATATTACGCGCGATACATATTAGAGTTTAACTATATAGTCATACATGCGTGTCACTTTATAGTATCCGTTTCCAAACCAAAGTCTCTGTGATTATTGATATTTTAATTTCCGTGCGCGATTACAGGTGTCAGAAGACGAAACCTGGAAGTGCGTATTACCATTTATTCCAAATACGAAGGGTACTGTTTAATAGATTATCAAGATTTTTGCGGCAGGCATATTAAATTAGCAGCTGTCGACCTTTGCATGGCTGGGTAAGCCTAAACATCGTTAGGACGGCCATAGTGGTCCTTGTCGTAAATACCGTTGGCATTTACAGCGCGGATAAGCCAAGAGTGTACACCCCAAGAAGTGTCCTCGCATATGCACGCAAAATTGTTACTGTTTGAGACAATCAGTGCAATCTACTGAGAGAATTAACTCCGTTTAATCAAGGGGGCGTATGAGTCACTTCGTCCAAAAAGTGACCCCTACTGTCTCACACTGGGCAAGACTTTACACGCTCTTACAAAATGACGAGTGTCCCATTGTTTACCCTCCGAAGTTGTCGCCAGTAAAAGCAGCCCCACAATGCACTTGGGCCAGCATCCATACGTCTTCCTTCAATCAGTGCGCTTATTGCGTGAGGCAACCTGTACCAAAATCACCTTGATGGCAAAGGCCTGCGCCTTTTCCCTCCAAATGTTAACACTAGTGGATCCAGGCAGCGCCGCCTGCCTTGCGTCAGCGTCGCCGCCAACATGTCTTGCAGCGTCCCACAACGAGCGCGACGTTACAAAGCGGCGACGGCAAGACGGACAAGTTTGCCGTTTTGCGGCGGCTCTCGTCGAGATTCAGCGTGCTTGCCGCTTGGGATCCACTAACGATGACGTCATGCGCACGCCTCGGTGGTATTGCCATGCCCCCGTGGATACACCCTTGCATGGCCACGCGGCGTCAGTGGACAAAAGGGCGGACCATAGACTTCTATGGGGCGGACGGATAGCCATGTTTTGGCGGCGTCCGGAGCCCGTGTTCTGCTCCGGACATCGTTAGAGTTCGGTACGTTCCGTCGCCATACGACTTCACCACGACGCGAACAGGAACATTCCGCGAGGAATTCACGAGCCGAATGGGGACGCTCGCTCGGCTCCTTTCAATCTAGTGTACTCCCTCACGTGAGCCGCTATCCAGCGGTGTCGCCCCAGGCACCGTTTGGGAGACAGGAAGAGTGACCCTAAAGCTGGGCGAACACTTCTTGTGGAGAAAAAAAGAAAGGAAAAAAAAAGAAAACAGTCCTTTTAATTTTGTTTTGCAGCCGTTTGTACGCTTGTTTCTGTACGTTTGAAGTACGTTTGTAGCTGCTCCTTTTGTTCGTGTGTTGATTCTCGACTTTCGACCTTTCAGTCGATGTTCAGTTCGTGTGATTCGAACCCACTTTATGATTTCTTTAAGGGGACATATTGATCAGTTACCGCCTTGCAAGGTATTACCTAAAGAAATGTACGTTTTAGTAGCGTGACTTTTTCACTAACGACGGGATTCCTTTCGAGACTGTTTTTATTTGAAAGGAATTACAAGAGAGTTTCTCATTAGCGAAAGTCTCTATGTTTCGTTTTATTAGTAAAAGCTATATTCGTTATAAACTAAGAATCATATAATTAAAATCCTAGTTTCGTCTTGACATTTCTAGTGAACACAGCGCGAGGTAAGGAGGACGATGGAAAGGCAAGACTAAGCGCTGGTTCTTGTGTCTTGCACTCCCTCTTTCTTCTCTTTTCGGGCTATTTTTTGTTTTCTTTTTGTTACCATGCAGATATTAAAATGAGAAACTTTCTACTCTTCTCCTTTTATTGTCATTGTCCCAAGCAGATGAATCTAAAGGAACCATTCGATTAACTCATTCAATAGCTGTTTTATCGGGAATTTTTAAGAAAACAAAAACGCTTATGATGACGGCACAAGTACGAGCGAGCGTCGTTCTACACCCTCTGGTAACTGATCCGGGCATGACGTTTAACATGCTCCATCCTCGCTTAATGTCATATGAAACATGCAAATATTAGGCCTGGAAGTGTTTTTTTTTGCCCTGTCATTCACCACTTGCTGCAATTAGTCTGATCACGGCGACCCACGTTGGGCCGGCCCGTCACCAAAAGCAGTATAATTTACTGTAACCGACGTGTACGTAAAAGCCATGTTCTGTGCAGAACAAAAGAAACGAGGTAATACCCAGCCGCCGTCGCGCAGTCGCGCATGAGTTTAATGTAAGCTAAGTTTAATGTTCTTTGACCGAGGAAGCGGCAGAAGAGAATCTCGGAAAGACCGTGCAAACAAGAGCTTCGTTCTCTCAGTTGATGCGTGGGGAAACGTCACGCAAAGCTTATTTACATCGCGCAAACAAGGAGCGAAGTGCTGCGCTAGATTAATTTTAACCATCCTCTCCGACTTAATGTGCGTTTTTCTGTGAGTGATTGAGTAATCTTCATCGATGTGCCTAGTCGAGTTCCGAATAGCACGCCGCCGGCGAATTCACCAGCTCGAGAGCATGGCTCGCACTGCACAGGAGATCTCGGCGGCAGCTGGGTACCTTAAAATCCGTCCTCGGAAAACATAGCGGCTCTCGACGCATGTAGCACTGAGGATGATCGGTGAGTCGAGAAATCGGACGAAGTTCCCTTTTTTAGGTGCCCGAGCTCTCAGTCTTCGAAAAGGAAATCGTCAAACGGTCAAAACCACAGGGTTTGGTGTCTGTGTATCGTAGTTTCGGTTGTGACACCGCCGGGGCAGCATTTCACGTAGAACCGGCGCGACCTGGCCCCTCACGTCGCTCAGAAATGTTCACTGCGCGTTCTCTTCCGCCTCACACCGTTTCAAAGAATTTGAGGTCGCTTAAAGGGGTACTCGGCGATTTCTTCACTGGTCCCCGATTTGCCTAAATGTTGCTAAACTCGGCAAACAACATCGCCAAAATAGAATCCCAAATATTAGGTCAAAATAATTTTTTTTCACAAAGTTATTGAATTTACAATTTTGGTCCTCACCGTGTTTTTCAAACTGAAAGTCTCTACTGGCAACAACGAAAAAGTGACGTCAGTGGAAGTGCCGGGGTTCACTCTTTGGACTGTAGAATTTGTTCCCAACTGATTCGAAGCAGTTTCATGGTGTCAAATGGATGCTTTAAAAGCTCGCTCCAGCCCCCGTGCTCCAGCACGGAACAAATGACTGGCATATTCTATTTATTAGACTGCTCGCTCGACTGGCAAGCCTGCCTTCCACTGACGTCACGGCACTAAAAAGTGCGGGTATATTTGAATGTTGGTTTTTGCACCATTTTCATTTGCCGATTTCGGTAATAACTATTATGAATTTCGCGATACTAAATAGCATACCGGAAAGGGTAAA
>JAZHYW010006145.1:0-17507 GCA_037355805.1 Ixodes ricinus | reverse complement strand
GTGTGAACGGGCGACCGAAACATCTTCCTTTCCGAACGGAGAGTGGTGACTTGTGCGGGGCGTCCCACACATATTTCCAGGTAGCAGTTTTAGTATCAGCATCCCAGAACCAGCCTAACCTAGCGAACGCCTAGAGCATGCAGAGATACCTTTATCAGGTCCATGCAGTGCAGATCCACTGAACACAGAAAAAAAAAAAAAACTCTGTACGTCATTTCACAGAAAGTGCTGTACAAGCAAATACATCAGCACGAGCGCATGGCTATCAAAAAGGCTTCCTATGCACGTGTTTTTTTTTTTCAACATGACCTCATTTTTTAGCTAGGCTGACGCGCCTGTGCCTTTGGACTTCACTGCACACATTTATGGGAAGGGGTAGAAGCTAAGACGTCATGCACGTTACTTAAAAATAATACCCGACTTAAAGTGGCACTGCACAGAGATAGCAAAATAAAAACGAGTGCTGCTCGAAGGGGCGTGACTATCAGTGTCATCTTTGGTCTATATGGTCGGTTAACAACGACCTATATTTTTAGGTAGGACTGGCTGAATAGGTGGAGGCAACCTCTTCTGATCATCTTAAGAGCGTGATTGTTCGCTTAGAACACTCGTAAGTGGCTGTGCGGCATTCCCATCATCATAACTGGATGCTAATTCCAACAATGGACCGATGTCACAACGCGTTGCGCTCATGCGTGGCGCTGCCATAACATTAGTTCACATCAGGCAGGCTGCTGTACACGAGGCGGCTCGTAACGTCTCGTGCTCTACATTCGCTGAGCTCCAGTGAGGTCGGCACACATGCAGAAAAACTGATGGTTCCCTCCCAATGCATTGTGGCAGCGGTGAGCGTAGTTAAACTGGCTGGTGAGGATCCGGTTTAATAGGATGTATTCACTGGCGGTCATAGCTGTGTGCGCGACTGCTGAGCACGTGCAGATGGCCAGGCTTCTACGTTCTGTTGTAACGTGCATTCCGCACTCGGAATTGCCGGTCTTAGCCAGCCTATTAATGTGGGCTCGTTCTGAGCATGCGCTCTAAACAGCACCCACAAATATGCGCCTAGTGAACACTCCTTATGGAACATCGCATGGTTGTTGCACGCTCTTGTCGGTTCGGGTCTATATTGGTTTAGATAAGGACGTCATCAATAATAAAAATGTGCTCAAAATGCTGAAACTTATTTCACCTATTTCGCTCAAAAAACGTCAATATATATTTTTGTAAATATTATTATTAATGTATTGCTGGAGTCCCACTCACTAATTCAAGCGAAAACAATAAAAATTAAAAAAAATGCCCAGAAAAGCTTTGCAGGGCGCCGTTAACGCCGAATTCACACTGGCGACTCACGCGTCCGAAAGCGATTGTGCAACGCGGATGGTTATTCAGTGCAGTTTTACACCTAGTTGATGATAAAAATGAGCGGATCCTTTATAGCGGTTGCGCTTCGAACGCAGGTGTGATTGCATCCTAAAGGCTGATTCACACAGCCCCGTTTTCTTATTTTACGTTACATTACGTTACGAAAGGTTATGTCCAAGTCACAGGCAAATCTGGGCCTCGTATTAAGCGTGCCTACCAAATCAAACGAGGTAACCTGTCACGCGACATTCTAAACACGAATGTTTCGGTGACTACAAGCTGGGACGGTGAGTTACCGTGGCAACCATGGACGCTAGGCTCGTCGTAATGTAACGTAAGGAGTTGAACTCGGTTCAGTGTTTAAAGACTGATTGTTTTTGTGCGTTAAGTTTAAATCACCGGAGCATTCGTCTCTCGAATGTCGCGTGCCAGGTATACCTCCTGGAATCGCTAGCCACGCTTGATATGAAGCACAAATATCGTGGTGGCTACTACGTAAGCTTACGTAACGTAACGTAAGAAATCGGGGCTGTGCGAATTTAAAGTCACTGGATCCTGTAAAAGTAGCGCCATTGCCTTCCCGTCCTGCTAGCCAATCACAAACAAATACTAATATACAGACGACCAAAAACCTCGCAAGGCGATCGGCTTATCGGTCTCCTTCGCCATGACAATCGCCATTTCGGCCCCTTCAATCTTTGAAGCTTCAAGACGGTCGTTCTAATAGTCGCACAAAGATCACCATAGAGCATCGTCGTACTGAAGGCGTTCCTCGCCAATATGAGCGTTTTTGGAGTTGTGCATGCAATCTAGTTCTTTAACATGCCCATTTGCACGGATCTCTTAGAATTTTGTTGTTATTCTTACGCATTTCAAAACAGAAAAATTAATTTTTCAATGGTTCCAAGCACCGACACCGCGTGTTGCGGTGGCACGAAGATGTACGATTATTTCGCCGGTGTGTGAAAAGCAAATTCTTGGTATACAAGAAACGTGTCTATAAAGCTACCCGTCACCATAGAATTTAGATCGGCTCCCAAAAATTGAGATGTCAAGAAGAAATAATTAATTTCAAGGGTCAAAATGGTGACCATACGAGGAGCTTGGCGCCACTTTCCCACGATCCAGTTACTTCATGCGAAGCAGCCTTAAGGCTGCTTCACACAGCCCTGTTTCCTTACGTTACGTTACAAAATCACACGTACAAATTACGGGCACGCCTGTGCTTCATATTAATGGCTACCAATTCAAGGGGGACAGCCTTACGTGCTTCATTCGAGACAGGAATGTTTCGGTGACTTGTACGTAACGCAAACTATAGAAAGCAAAGAGTGCTTTGTGAACCCGAGTTTACACTAAAGACACGGCCTCCGGAAATCACACACATGGCTTTGGTTGCCTTAATATCCTTATTTTTATTTTTTACGTTATTTTCGTAGAACCCAATGCCGACGGTACGTGCTCCTGGGGAAAATTACAGAACAAAATGCCTCAGTAGCACTATTAATGGTAAACACTTGTGCCACCCGCAAACGATGTTTAATTATTTCTAGAGCAAAAAAAAAGCGCCTCCAGAAAATGGTTAGATCCTCAGTCAACATGCGCACACTGCGCCCACGTCGGATTGTCTTCAACACTTTTTTATAGTTTACTTTATGTGCGACCAAAGCCGAAGCTACCAACGCGAGCATGTTGCCCTGCAATATGGTGACAAGAAGATGCGTGACGGGCGCCGTATGCGTGCAGTAATAAAGGGGCTCCCTCCCGGAGCGATGAAATTTTTGGGGACCGCTGAATCCCCTGCTGGCTTCAGCGTCAGAAGCAGTCTCGAAAATTTGCATCGCGGAATTCAGGCACACACCCCATCTAACAAGTGAAACTTGCGGAATTCATGTTGTTCAAAAAATGTATACTCATAAACGTTTGGATATAAAGAAATCAGGCTATCAGTTGGACTTTGAATATTGCAAAAACATGAGTAAAAAAATAGTGAACCTATGTGACCCCTGAACACAAGAGCTATGGCGATAGCTCGCCTGCTGCGTGAAGCTCCAACTATCATCTTCATCGTAATACAGCTCAGCGTCTCGCTCCCACCTGCCACGCTTTCCTTATACCCAACATACGTGAACGATGCTTGCACCGAACGAGAGGGCGTGCTTCGCGGGGGTGCTGAAAGACCAGATCTCGTTCTGCCAGTTTCTGCTAGGCTCAAACTTCATGGAAAGTATAAGATATTTAACTGAGTATTGCAGATTAGGGCGCTACAGCCGATACAAAATTTGGATTCTCAAGCCACCTCTGAATACCTTCGTTCTCGTTATCAACTATTGTATTACTAGATTACTTGCGCAACATGGGCGTTTAAGAGCATAATTTGTAATTTTGATGAAAATATAATAAAGCAAAATAACGATGTGAAAAGGGATTGCGTCTCCTTATAAGAATCAAAATCCAAAAAATTGAGTAAGATTGAATTTACGAATAAACACAAAACACAGAGAAAACAGTACAAAATATCGACTCACATAATAGTAATTTTTATTTATATTTCATTCTGATCGAGCATTACAAAAACAGGCTATTGGATAAACCGAATCCAATTAAATTAACACACACCCTACGTCAACCCTACAAATTCCATGAACGTAGATTCACACTAGGTCGTTCAACTAACTCTTAAAATAAACGCTAAATAAAATAGTGACATTCACAAGGTTTTTAATTTCAAGCTTAAAATACGTTTCTTGAACTCCACGAGAGAGACGCATATACGGGATGTAAAGATGAGGTATACAGTCTGTGAGACATGATATGGATGTTTGATTGTCACGATCGATCGCATTTGTAACTTAAATTTGTTAATTAATATGTTACTTCGTTAAATAAGCATAATGTTCCAATTTGAAACTTGTGGAGCGTTTTCGAGAAGGTAATAAATCAGAAAATTGTAGAACGTGGAAGTGCGGATATGCCCTACATTTAAATCTTTAGCTACAGGCTCAATAGTGGCGATGTAGAGAAGTGGATCATGATGAACTAAAAACAAGCGCCAACGTGTCGAATTTAGAAGTACGTTTGAAACCCTGAAGAAAGAAGCACTCACTCCAAATCACCCAATAGTTGAATGTCTGAGGGGTTTATAATACCCTGCAGCATGTTTCTAATTAGAACATGCTTTTTATTTGTACCAAATAACAGCGGACAAGTTCTAGCTACTTCTTTACCTATTGCGACCGCTGACCCTGTATACTTTGCCCCCTGCACCTATGAGCCACGGGTAAAAACAACACAATTTTGTCGTTTATATAAATTAAAAAAAACATTTCTTAATATGATTAAGTTTGTTTTCAGTAATATACAGTTTCGGGTGAAACCAGCTGAACAAGGGAAGGACGATGACACGAGAAAAAGAATGTCGAACCGACCGCTGGATTACAGACTGTTTTATTACATCTTAATCTATTATTTATATCCATTCCCCTTTTTTTTTTCTTTCCCATTGCTCTAATTTTTGCTCTTATTTTTCTCCTGATTTTTATCAACTACCCACATAGTGCGCCGTTTAGAAAGAGATTTTCTTTGGCTTGCAAGGTAATTGAAAGGATGCTCACGCCCTTGTTATCTTTTTCGTCTGTAGCAAGGGCTCTCTGTAGCAGCGCCCACATGTTAGCGGTATGTTATATGTAACTTCCTTTTCACAGGGAGCGTATTGTGTTCTGATGCCTGGTGTTACACTTTTCTTTGGTGTTGATTGGTGCTTGATTAATTTTGACGGCATACTGAATAGGACTTCTTAGGTGCCGAGCAGAGGACTTGCACATTTTGCCGGTTTGCTATATTTTTAAACTTATGGGTAACCCCGTGAATATATGGTATCACTACAAAAGGTGGTCAGGTTTTTTTTGTTTGTTTGTTGACTCGTAGAATTATTCGTCTTGATGGTGCGGCATATTTTTTCACAGATGGAGGCCATCATGGGTTTCGGGTATCCCGCGTTATGAAGTCGAGACAATCTTTTCGACCCAAAAGCGGCGCGAGCTTTTCTGATATCAGTTGCCAATGCATTATTTTATCATCCTTACTAATAAAACATATTGAATGGACACATTATCGTTTAGAAAAATGGTTTGTTGGGATATTTTGACTGTTTTTGTCGGGGTACCGATGTCGTATGCTTTGGAGTTCCTTGTTCTTACCGCGCCTGTTTATGTTTCTGCGACTGTCGCCACTCGCGGAACGCGCGCCGCTTTTAGTCGAAAAGATCGTCTGCTAAAGAAGCCGGCTTTCAGCGCCGTATGCTTGTCCGTTGGCGCAGTTGGCATCGCGACCGCTTCCGCCATCTCTTGTCTCCCGTGCGAAACGGCGCCGTATTATTTGAAGACCTTTTGCTCTGCCGCATTTCCATAGGAGCTAAGCCTTTTTCTTTCTTCACTTTTTCCTCAGGTAAGTTTGCTCTTTGAAATTTTACAAAAAAATGCACCATCTGTGGGCAACGCTGCACAAAGTCGTGGCGCGACGGGTTAAGAAACTGAACTTTGCGGTCGATTTCAAGAGCCTGGCCGCTCCTTGATGCACCCAGTAGATTATATGTTTTCGCAACGATATAAATTTTGCAGATTCAAAGGCTATTATGGCGCGCAGAAACAATTTTCCAACAAATATTTCACATGTCAATATTTTTCCACTATAAGAGGAATGGAAGCAAAGGGCGGGGTATAGCGGTCTGCGACCTCCACCTTCTACACTTTATTTTCGTCTTGCGGAGTAAATATTGATAAACCAGCGTTCGCTCCTAAGGTTTTTTTTTCAATTTTTGTTTCATTTAGGCATTTAAGAAAGCATTTTATTGGCAGCGTTTTTTTTTTTTAAGGACACTACAATTGTGTTTTAATGCCTTGCGCCCGTGCCTGTATCCTTTCATCATCTATCTTTTGAGTCGTTAATAATTTATAATTATAAAGTAGGGCCGTGTTGCATGCAACACCTTTACATTCAAAGGGTAAATGGTAGTGGTGTGCTAGGGGCGACCCATAGTTGAGCGCTAGGGTCGCCACCACAGCGCTATGGTAATTCACGGCAAGTCGTTGGTCAGCCTAGCACTGTGAAAGCTATGAATGACGTAGCGGTATTGGATTAGAAATACTATTCCCACACCACTTGCTGAAGGGTGTTGAAAAGTTACTTTTGATTATATTATACTATTAGTTAAAACTTGGCGCAGGCAAAGCAACATACCTCTACTTTTCGCCAGATTCGAGACGGACAGCTACAACTAAATGTGTTCAAACTTTCAGGCACTGTCGATACCGGTTATAGCAAAGTCAACGGGAATCAGAAATCCCTTCGCTATATCCGCTTCTTCGTTATATATGAACTCTCATACAAATAACATGAAAAACAAAGAACACGGGTTGTCACGGGTACATGTTTACCTCACCCGCAGAAATTGGTCGAGGCTTCTCTGCACGTGTCCAGAGCTAGATCGCTTCTCGCCAAGTGCGAGAAGCTCTGATCGAAAAAAAGATCCTGCTGCGCACGGACCGTGTCGACAGTTGCGACGGCCCCGCGGAGGACGCCGGCGGTGGACGGCGTTATTTACGTTTAGGCGCACTCCGTCGACGCTGGAACGTTTGGACCAAAAGAGATTGCCTTTGACGTCCTCGTCGAGGTGCTCGCGGTAGAGGTACTCTCCATTGTTGAGTGGCGATGATTCGCCGAATTGGTGCTTGAGAGAAGTAGACTTTCGCACAAGAGCGACCACACCGACCTGACGCCGACATGGATCACGAAGCAATCAAAGAAGCGCGCACGGCACCGAGTTCGCCCTCAAATTTTTGTAATCGGTACAGAGAGCCTAGATTTAATTGAGGGAGCAACTGCTCAGTCGAGTTCACGTGGTTTGTGGGCAGCGTTCGCAAAACGAGCTCCCCCGCATTCAAGGAGTCAAAACTTAAACGTGCTCGCCTTCTGCAAACGTGTCCCCCTCTCCGCCCAGTTTCCTCGCCACACTTTTCACGCGACAAAAAAATGCAGGCGTTCTTCCTGCTCCCTCTCTTAAATCTAAGCTCGCTCCGTCATCTCAGCTGGAACCTAACGATCCCCTATCCTTGGAAAAGTGGCTCCATTCATTGTTGTGGAATTGCTCGAGACATGAGCCGCGCGCCACTTATGGGAATAACATGGCGTCTGAAATCTAGCTCAGGGCCAACGTTTATAGATACTTCTCCAGTTCCCGAACTGCCCCTCTCCAGGCGGGCGCGACCGATCCCTAGGGACTGCGAGGGCGCTGCGATCGAAGCTTGCGCGTGTGTGCCGGCCAGGCCAGCTCCGGTTACGTGGTTGGGCTTGCATTTTCGCTCGCTGTTCGCGCTGTTTGTTACGTGATCTGTTGGTTTTCTGCCCTTCGAGTGTGTGATTGCTTTCGACGGTTTGTGATACGACGTTCGTTGTGACGTGACGTATGCACTTTTTCGCACGCAAAAAGTGCCAAGAAAACGATAGTGCCATAAGGGCCCAAAGAGAAAGGAAAAAGGCCAAGCTTGTATAGTGGAGCTTTAACTGTAACAGGCTTTGTTTTGCGCGTGATTTGAAGCCCTTTTTTATTTTTTGCGAGTTAGCAAAATAAAATTGATTGTGTTACGGCTTGTGTAATGTGTTGTGAATGAGCAGTTTCTGTAGATACTTTACTAAATTGCAAGTTGAGCAAATCTTCTAAAATAGCATAGGTAAGATCGATATATTTTGTAAGACAAAAAAGAAAAAAAAATGCCCAGGACGGCGCGATTGCGACGCGCAGCTTTTTTTCGCGACATTAAATCACTACGTGCGTTCTGTGAATATATGGAATAAATTCATACCGACCGCGCGAACGATCCTCGTCTCGCTCGTTTTTATTGACGACGTGAGGCAACCAAGCATAGTGACAACCGCTGCGGGCCAAGGCTGAACCGCTTGCACGTACGTATTATTTTCGGTGTTACATCATTTGCAAGTTACCTTCTGTTCAAAAACGACCGAAATTAAAATAATAGCGCGTTACTCGCGAAATCAGCCGAGATCCCGGGCTGCAGTAGGCGTGCTGAACATTGCGCGCAAGGGAGCGGCGATCGTCCTGATGGCGCAACCTTCGACCGCAGCGCTGCGGTGGCGGGGACCGCGCCGGGCCGCCTCCTCCCCACAGGCGCGCCGAGGAGATACGGAACTGGAGAAGTATCTATAAACGTTGCTCAGGCTGCGCTGCGCCGCCATGATCTTCCCAAGGGCGGCACGTTGCACGTGCCTCGTGCACCGACTCACCTTGCGCTACTTTTAAAACATGAACGGGCTTTGCCGGAACGTAGTGGCTTGCACTCCCAACGTCTCTCTCGGCATGCCTCGACTAGAGTCACTAAATCAGCTACGCTTTCAGAGAACCGCGTTCCTTTCTTTGGCATTTTGCCGACAATACAGTCGCTCTATCCAACAATATTCTGGTCTGCTGCGGCATCATTGACAGCGGCAGTCATGTGAGTCGCTATCATCTTCATCGCGTTTTCTCAACGCCACCATCTTGTGTCCAGTGGTCCTCTGCCTGCTGCTGTTTTACTGTTTACTGCGCGCGCACGCTGAAGTCGCTCAGCACGCGCGTTTTCCATGTTACGTCGAAATACGAACAACACGGCCTTGATTCGCTGCCACAGTTGCCGCTGCGGCAGTTGACGCAGGCGACGGCTACAGCACGGCTTGGCTCGGCTAGAGTCACTCCTCGATCTGCGCGTGGACCCAAGATGGCGGCGCCTGACGGGCTTCAGACGCGTAGCTTTGGAGTTTCGGTACTCTGAAAGCGTAGCTTTATTTAGTGACTCTAGCCTCAACGGCTTCTCCACGTGCGATGCGGTAAAGCCGCTTCCCAGATAAGGAGCGGGTAGCAGACGACGTTGCAGAGGCCGCCGCCGCGGAATTTTCCAGCATCTTTTCCAGCCTGTTTTGGGTAGCTTCATGGCCGCGGGAGCAAAGTGCGGCGGTACAAGGCTTACAAAATTTCAATTTTGTTATATTTTTCTTAAATATTACAATTTGTTTTGTTATATCAGCGGCAGCCGCTCAATTTTCTTCGCTAGAAACATACAAATATTTATTGAAAAGTACAAACAGGAAAAGGAAATCGTGGATCTCTTCGCAGTAGCCGCGATTTCGTTATAATCGACTTCGTTATAGCCGGTCTCGAAAGTATGTAATGCGGCAGAGTAATTGAGTAACATGACTCCCCTATCGTGTTTGGTTTTTGCGTTTTATTTGGAAAGGTTTCGCATGTGAGAACTGCATGTGCGCACGTCGCTTGTAACCATGTTGCTGCTTTTGTCTATAATACATGTTATAATTATTCACAAAAATATCAATATTCTGAAAAACCATTACATAACACAAATTCAGGAATAATCCCGGCGTTTATAGAACGTGGGACTAAGCAATGCTCAGCCGGATACTACAGCGACCGATCTCAGCAGTCCTGATGTGTGTGGATAAATGGAGATGACATCAGAATCTGTTGAGCTAAAATAAGCATAAAATATGTAGTCACCCTAGTGCCTCACACGTGAGCCCTACCCCCAACACACACAGACATCATGAACAACCAAATTACATCATGATGTATGCTAGTGAAACACATTCTTTTTTCCTAGACTGTTCTAGCGTGCTAAATACGGTGTATGTTTAAAAAGCGTCATATGAAATAACCGTGACTCAAACGGTTCCTATACACAAATCAGGAACAGATAAAACAACAGAATTACCGGGTGGTTCGGGATCTTCGAGTGGTTCAGGGTAGAATGTTTCGGCTCCTTGCTGACCGATGATGGTGTCACCTCTGAGATTCCATCAGGCATGACCATTTTCGAAGGAACAACAACCACACGTGAGTAAAATGACACGGCAACTCGATTTTGATTCTCGGACCGCTGCTTGCGGCTTCCCGCATGGATTGTTTTGGCCGTAGAAGGTTCTTAGAGCGGCCGAGTATGCGTGCCTAGCAAGGTGGTGCTCAACGTCTTTTCCGACTAAAAAAAAAAAAGCACATCCATCAACGCTAAGGCTACATGTGAAATATACCGAAATATTGACTAGGAATTGGAGATAAGCAACTTTTATTTTTTAAAGACGTTTGTTGTTTTGATGGCTACGGCCAAGGGTTCAAAATTTCACCTTGCTTGACAAAAGAAAAGCAAGCCAGGGAACCTGCATGTCCAACTGTCTCAGTATATAAGATGTGTTGAGCTCACTGTTGGTATGTCCTTGCCATTGTCGCTTTGTGTTGTTCTGATGAGGTGGCGCCGTAAATTGCTTCCGGCGTAAGCTTTGTAAGGCGTGGCCTTGCAGCAATGTGTTTACAAAACAGGCGTTCTACATCTGCTTTTTCTTCCGAGCAAGACATTTTGCGTCGGTCGCGCTCCACGAACGTGGTATTGCGCACATATGAGGCTCATTTAATTTGCTGAGATGTTTTTTTCCCTTTATCTTTCTTGATATTTGACCTTGCAAACAAATGTTCTTCTTTTATTGCTAAAGTTTAGAAATTGTGATCATCCCGTTTAGGGCAAACATATTATTATAGGCAATCAATATGTCCTCAGGTTTGCTTTTTCAAAGTTATTAATTACATTTCTAAATAAACAACATAAAAATATTATTTGACTGAATTAAATAACGCGAACATTAATTTCATTGGGGTAATTTAGTTAGAGCAGCTTCATCACTGCCCGTCTGTCTACCGGAGAGAAGCACGAGGCCCGTACTAGACAGGAGGTCTGCATCAGCGTTCCGTTGTGATGCAAAACAAATCAATAAGTACGCAAAGTACAGGCGACAGATGACGCATCACTCGTGACGGTCCTGTGTTGATTGGTCGTTTTTGGCATCGGTAGCTTTTTGCGTCCCCACTACGGCTAAAAAAGGTGATATATGAAAGCGAAACCTTACGTGATCACGGGAAGAGTGTGCTGCCGTCCTTGACGTTGCGCATCACACAGCCCCGTGAACTGTGGCTATACTTTGCTTCACGTTAAGTTGAGAAGAAACCGACGCCTGGGCCCGATGGGACCCATAGGACTTCGTCAGAAGTGCAACGTCATGGTGTTGGTCAAGTGTCATACATGTTCCATTATCGCTGAACAAATTATGTACAGGAACGACCCTGCGACTTGCCCTTTTCACACACTTTGATTTGTCGCTTTACCCCGTAGCGTCGAATACGTCTGAAGTTAAAGTAAAACGAAGCATAGACCCCTCTCGAAATACTGCGCTTTATTGGCAGCTGTGGAATCCCTACACAATAGCGAACTGAAAACCTCAACGCCGCCGCACATGAAAAGACAACAAAAAACACTCCCACAGAAAGCTGATGAGCGCAGTGACGTTGCACTTTTGACGTTCTTTGATGGGCTCGTCGGATCGTAGTGTTGGCCCCGGTCCGACGTTCGCTGTCTTATAGAAGGACTTGCACGTTCCTCGATGCAGTTGTTCCGCCATTGTGCAGTGGTTCCTACTGTGAGACATGAGGGCTGAGTCTCGGAGAAGAATTAGGAAAGTATATTTACATTAAATGCAGACGTTAAGCAATAGGGCAAAGAGCGAGTTCGTGGTGGCTGGCTTGACTGGCTGAAGGCTCGACAACCTCGTGACAGGCACCTAACAGGAACGCACGAGCAGTCCGGGCCGGGCAAGAGGGCGGCTTCTTTATCTTCCGTCACCCCACGCGCTCACTTGGGGTGCGTCAAGGGTAATAGAAAGATGAAAAGGGGACGAAGGATACCACGCGCTCACACTTCCTTGTATTAATCGGCTAGTGAATTTTGTAAAAGGTCTATAGGCCAAAGACTAAACGCACTTTTGTACCACCCTCCGCTTTCCCGCTTCCATTTGCGTTATGTTTGCTCATATTATTCTTTTTACGCCGATTCGACCGATCATTCGATCGCTCTGTGCGTCCGCTCGAGCAGCGGCCGACAACACGGTGGTGTACGGCGTGCGATTTGAATGCCCAAGGCTGTTTCTCGTCTAGGGCCACGTGGTGAGGAACTCGCTTTCGCGGTTGAGGACGACGGAAATTGACCCCTTAAGCGTGACGTCACCACTCTAAACGAAATGTTTGTGGGGGCGTTGTTCTAAAAGAATACATGGGAGGAGATTTCACTCTGAAAGAGCGATCGGTAAAAACGTTGAAGGGCAATTTAAACGCCTAAAGATAATATATATATAAAGCCAACATTTCGTACTTACCACGAGAGATGTTTACCGAGAATCACATATTTCTTAAATATTTTGGACGACAACTTCCGGTCCTTTAGACGTCTCGAGGTGCCTGCTGCAGACGACAAATGCATGAGGAACACCGACGGCATTATTGAAGTACGCCATAAAACTTGGGTTGGTTCTAGTTCGTTCATATCGATTAAAAGGTTAAAAGGCGCGAACAAAACCGGACGGGAAAAGGCACACGTACGACACGGAAGTTGCCGTACGTGTTGGAAGTTGGCGCCTGTCCGTGTCGTACGTGTGTCTTTTTTCGTCCTGTTTTGTTCGCGCCTTTCAACCTAATAATTGAAGTATGCCCTCTGCAACAATTTGAATCGTTCGCTCAGGGATCCATGTTTGATTTCATAAGAATTTAGAACAAGGCAGGCCTAAGAAAACTCACCGCGTTTATAAAAACAATGTTTTCGCTGTGCCATACGATAATGTCGTACGAAAATTATCCCAAACATAAAGATCGAATGAACGTACAACGAAAAAAAAGCCTTTTTAGAACGTTGTTTTAAAGCAGCGTCGGACCTTCGTTTCTACTTTACTGATGACCTGCGTTGTAATAAAATAGCAATATATTGACTCTACGAAGAGCGGTTTGAAACCAAACTTTTTTATTTTTGAGGCTCGCAATGGGGTTGTGTGTTTTGTACCCGCGTGTAATCATTACACTGAAAAAAAAACACGAATTTTTCCGCTTTAAGTTATACCCCAAAAAGTGAAGAAATGGATAGCCACATCCGGTATATTATGTTGCCGCGTGCATGGCCGAGAAGGAACACTTCACGCAACATCTAGACTCTAAAGGATTCGTGTTCACTTTTACCTCCTCGAGATTGAAACGCAAGGATACCAGAATAACCTTGCCAACTCAGTCTCAAACATTCCGGGTCGAATGTTCGAGATGCTGAGCATAATAGATAAGCAGTCGAGAGCGACCTTTGCTGACTCACTTCAATTCTCCCGAAGACGAGGCACATTTACTAGTGCTCCTGCCAAATGTCACGCCGCCGCGTCAACGTACGCTGCTGCTGTTTTGACGGATTCCTTCTTTTGTCTCTAGCCTAAATGCGGCAATTAATTCTTTATTTTCACTTTGCGCTCCTCGATACTTTTTCATTGGCAAAATATCTGGTGGAGGTGCTGATGATGAAGAAAGCGTTCCGCTTTCTTGCTCGGTCATGCCCGCTGCAGTATCTACGTTACCGACAATAAATTTTCACATGAATGTGCACTAAATAATTCTGCTGTACGAATGTTTTTGTTTAATTCTGCTGTCCCGCATTTGTACCCTGAGACACTTGATGTCGTCATCGTACATGACCCTGCTGTGCAATGTTTTATCCATCTCAAATATGACGAAAGTGAGCTCCACAGGAAAGCGTTCGCGTGCTCACGCACTTCGAGCGTCGAGCAAAGCTTCGCACGGGGCTTATTCGCTTCTGACATCTCACAGAAAGTAGGACCCGAGAATAAAAATGTGCCTCTATGGTCACGAGCTTCATTCAACGCAGTCGCGCATTCCCTCGGAAAGAATGTCTGAGCCCGCGAAGCCATCGTTCCGTCTGCTAGCAAGGCAAAACCGGTTGTGAAGCCTTATTGGGGCTTTCGTCATCACTTTATGGTACTGAGACGATAGAACGAGAGTTTATGATTAGACTAGTGAGAAGACACAATGCTTACAGAAATATTTACTTTTTCATCAGACAATTTCTAAGCTCATGTCGAGCCCCCGCGCATTTGTCCATAACAACGCCCAAGCAACTGTTTGTTTGGAGCAGAGCGCCATGTTGTGAAGTCATAAATTACGAGGTGCATTGGTAACCTCACGAGCACAGAAGATCGAGCTCCAGCGTGTGTGACTTGCTCACTTTTCTTGCTGGCCTATTGGTTTTGGAGCGGCAGCTCTTAATTCGCCTTTCTGCTCGAGTCGGCGGCGTTCCTACTGAAAAACGCCGTATCATCCCTCGGAGAGACTAATACCACCGCCACGTCATCACCCTCTAAGAAAAAAGGAGGAGAAAGGTAGCAACGGCGACTGTTCCTCCTTGTTGTGGTCAAGTTGCCCAGAGAAGGGAGGAAAATGAAGTTTGGATGAAAGGAGGAGGTCCAGTTCCTCCCTGTTCAGTTGGCGCAGGGGTAGAACATCGCAATACTGATCAAGTGGTCGAAGGTTCGATCCCTGGGAGCAGGTGTTTTTTTGTTTTGTATTTTTGTTTTGTTTTTTTTAAGTTTTTTTTTAATTTTTAATTTACCAAAACAGGCATAAACAAACCCAGACCGATGGAAGGAAAATTAAAGTCCCTATTCTCCACCGACGCCAAGGAAAACTATACAAATATCATTGCTACAAGCTTCATCAGCGCGCTGTTTGATAAATAAGATTTGGGCACCCAGGTTAGATCTAAGCCGTTTACGCAGGGGCCAAGACGACGAGGTCGGTCCTTCAGTCGTTTCTTTTGCCGCGGCGTTTTGACATTCACAAAGAAAGAAGTTTAAACACATCCGTCATAAACCGCTAAGCTTCGAAACGATGCCGACACTGCTACGTACACTGGGCGGCTGCAATCAGCTGCGATAGCGGCGGGCTTCGGGCCTCGGCCTCTTCGGCCACATTTCGTAACTCGGCTGCCTCGGCCGCCTCGACTGCCGGGCCCTGACCCTGCACTCTAAGAAAAAATGCAGGTGAAAGGTAGCAACGGCGCGTCTTCCTCCCTTCTACTGACGCGCCCGCAAGCGGACTCGAGAAGAACGGAGGCATCTTCTTTCGGTTTCGTTTTTCGAGCACGTCGCGCACGTTGTTAAATAAATGTTGTTGAGTTGATTGAGCTTCAGCGGCAGCGAAGGCCGCCGTTAATTCCGTCTTCTAGTCCAAACGTGCAGAACATTTCGGTTGCATTGACGTTTTTACCACTAATTTTTTCAAACGAACAAATGAAGCCGCTAGAAACAGCGAAGTTCCGGAGCAGTGCCAGCAGTGCTGCGTACACTGGGTAAGATGGCCGTCTCTGGATTGCGGGACGTACGCGGAAATACGTTCTAGGCCACTGTAGCGGAACTACAGTAGCGGAACCACGAGGCACTGTATCGACGTTTTCAACGTCATGGAAATCGCTGGAACTGTGTCCAAGGCAGGCAGCTTTTCCTGCCGGCTGCCTGGGTGCCTTCCGTGCTGAGTTCGGTTCTGTTTTCCCGTGCCGAGTGCCAACCGGCGTTCAGCGTGGTTCTGTATTTCTGCGTGTCAGCAACATAGCAGCAACATCGTGATGGCAGTGTTGTGCGTAGTGAACAGAAGACTGGAATTATCGCCGATGTGACCGTGTGTTCGCGTATCAGTGGTGTAACAACAAGATGAGATGACGTAAACTGTCGGGCATTGATGCCGCTGGTCGGGCCGTGATCGGAGGGGGCGGGGTGTCGCAGGTTGACATTCTCCTTTACATTAAAGAGTTTAAGACCACTTGAGAAATTAGGTGCAGTCGATCGACGTGCGGATAATCATGTTGGAACGCTGGTCCGAACGGTAAGCTCCTATCCTACAGTGGCCAATGTAACTGTCGGTCCTCGAGAGCGATTGCGCTCTGGTGAAAATACTGAACAGTACAAAATAATGACGGAAAGTATGTACTATATTTACAATGAAATTTTGGCATAAAAAAAGGTAAAATCGAAAAAAGCTATCCTTTATTTTGCTGTTTAAATATACTACGGTTCCTGGAGAAACTGCCCTCCAAGTGGCGCGCTGGGATGAGCGCTAGACGTTTTCGAGCTCGCCACGGGGTAGCTGCCGCAATTCGCGGCTTTGACTGCATTCAAGTTGATCGAAAAGCGATCTCTCTGCCCGTGAAGCATCACTTCCAGCTGAGTGAATATCCGCTCTACACAGATTAATTCAAGACGGCAATTACAGGCGTGCGCGAACAGCACAAATAGAAAAACAAACACTACAATAGAAATACTGGCTAGGAAGTGCCGTGCGGGGAAACAAACCCAGGCTTGGAACCGCATTGGGGCGGCTTGATTTATTGGCTTTCAAATAATTACGGCATGGTCGAGCGTTTTCTTTTTAATAAAAGATTCATCCCCTGAGCCATTAAAAATACTCTCAGATGTATGACATTGCTGGAAAAAAATCAACATGCTGGGAATATTTTTTATTGCTTAGGGAGTCACCGAAAAAATTCCGTACTTTCAAAACGACCAATATAAAGACGGAAACGCAGAGCTCGGGAGTAGTGATCGGGTTAGTGTGCTGTTGTATTGCTGTTTGTATGCTGTTGTGTTGATGTTTGCATGTATGTGTATGCGCTGTATGTATGTTCAGCTGATGCTTCTACCGTAGAACGCGTAATGTGTCAACCTTTGTGCAATAGAGTGTCCCGAAGCGCAATGGTGGAGACAGAAAATAAAATATATTTTCGTAGAACATGAATTTGGCGGTAACTAGCGCCACCTAGCCTAGCCACTTGTGATCAATCTGCTTGACCCTGCCATCTGGTGGCAAGCGATTTAACCTCCTTCTAGGCTACGCGGCTACGCCATAATTTCGTGTTACCGTGCAGTATCGAGCCAAGAGGCTGCTTCGGATTTGCTTTTCTTGAGAGCGGCTTTTGGTTTTGCGGGCGAATGGTTTACCACTCCTTCGGGATGTGCGGTTGACGCAACGGTTGACGAAGGAAGTGTGGCTCGAGGAATAGCAAAGGTAAGACAAAGTGCGCGAACTGGGTGCCGGTTTTCTCCGTTTAACATCGCAGTGTTGACGATGAGACGACGGAGTGACTGCATGCTTTCGAAACGTAAGTTTCTTTACCTGCAGGGGAAGCTGGCTTCGGAAATAAACACAGTTCGCGGCAAGCTCG
>JAZHYW010006144.1:0-30675 GCA_037355805.1 Ixodes ricinus | reverse complement strand
CTGGCGTGTACAGTGGAAACTCACGCTGGGGGCGAGGACACTGAAATACCCCTTATCTTGCGCGACATAATCGGCAAACCAACTCTAGAGAGATGAATAGCGTGCAGTATCTCACGATGCCCCCATAAACAGCACGCACCCATTTTGGGCCCGAGTCGTTGTTCACTCCAACAGCCCTGCGCCCTGTTACCTAAGCGGCAGATAGTCTCGCAAGAGTGAGCTTTGGCAGCGGAGTGTATGGCAGCACAGCTGTCTGCTCTAATGCTAAACTCAAACCTGAACAAGGTTGCAAAATGAGTAGTCTTTTTTACCATTGTAAAACAATTATTTATTTTTAGTGTCGGTGTATTTAGAGTTATTAAGAAGATATTGCTTAAAGCCATCCTCGCTCAGGACGGCGCATTACGTTTTTTAACACATCGTAATGTTGTTTTTTCACAGATTCCATGCGAGAAGAAGTGAAGAGAAAATCTCACGGATGGAAAGAGGAACGCATTCTACACAGACTTGTGCGAAACCATAGTTGCCGCTAAAATTTCTTGTGCGAAAGTAGAAACCCAAGTTTTTTTCAAAAACATTTCTTCTTCCACAAATACTCCAGTCATACCATACCGTCGGAGTCGACTCTGCGACCTGTGGCCTATGTACGAGGAAACACTGAAAAATTCAGAGATGAACTTGGGGACTTGTGCATTTGGGTCTCCGCAGACGAAACGACAGATGCGACTGGACGCTTTGTCGCGCACCTCGTCGTTGGGAAGATTGTAGGAGACGAGAGAACAACGCGTTTTCTTGTGTGCTCCAAGACTCTAGAGAGAACAAATCGGTAGACCGTGGCGTACTTTGTCAACGCGTCCTTGAAGGTGCAATGCCCTACTGGATTGGAAGACAGCAGGGTGTTGCTACATTACTCGGATGCGGCGGCTTATATAAACAAAGCTGCCCTCCTCCTGAAGGCTTTCTACCCGCGGATCTTGCACGTCACCTGCCTCGCCCACGGCATTTACCGCATTTGCGAAGAGCTAACAAAACACTTCAAGCATGTAAACGATCTTGTTGCTGCTCTGAAGGCTCTGTTCCTTAAAGGGGTCCTGCAATCATATTTAAGCGCCTACCTTTTTTGCCGTTTCGACGTCTCTTGGGGTTCAGGCAAGCTAGCGGGCACGAAGAGGAGAACTAAATATCAGTGCGTCATATTTTAACCGGACGACGCTTAAACCTCCTGCACCGACGGGGGCGACCGGCGGTACCGAAAGCGCGCGATATGTGACGTCTTTGGTCCTGGGCTTACAACTGGTCAGAGCCGCTAAAAAGCTTCTTTTAGTCGAAATACAAAATATAAGTGGCGCGAACCGTTTCAATTATTCATAAAAGTAGTTTTTGTTCAGTACCTCAGAGCAGAAAAGAAACAATTGCAGTTTAAAAAGTACAGAAACAAGAAATGACCCGTCGATATACCCGCCACCAAGCGGTGGAAAAGGCGGCGCATACTAGAAAGGAGTAGTGGGATCAGGCGCCGGCACAGAAAGGTCCCGGACGTACGCGGCGGCGCTGCGGTCGTTTACAGACTGGAGGATCCGACAGGCTCCGAGCGTTCCGAAGGCCATCGGCGGGCAGCTTTGTCTTGCGGTTTGGCCGTTTCGCGGTATGGCGGCGCGAAGTGGCTCCCATTCTGAACTGCTCTTTACCCCGTGTTTGCTGTCGTTTGTGGCCAATGAAGTGTCATGCCGAATTGGTGTTTAATCGCGCAGCAAATGCAATGAGAGCCGCTCTGGCTGCCTGCTGTTTACAGTCTATCCAGAACATGCTTTAGTGGTGCCCTCTCGCGCCGTCGACACGATGTGCGGCAGCCGTGAGCGCGCGCTGAGCTCACTGCACCTCCTCTAGTTCACGGCCACTCAAGCAACCAAGGACGTCATGAAGAAGGTTATTTTTTGCGTGTATTTGTAATTTTAATTTGCCTATAACTTTAATAATAAATCGAAATTCGAGAAAAGAAAAGGTTCGTTAAGGTTCTATGTTTAGTGCGCTCAGGTTCGGTGCAAATTAAGAACCAGTAAAAAAGTGCTTGCAGTGTTAAGTCACCGTCTTGTATTTGTGCATTTAAGGAACAGCTACCGGGGGTGCCTCATCCACCAAAAGACATTGTGACGCAATGGGGAGAGTGGCTTTAAGCTGTAGAATATTAGAGTATTACCTTTGCTGGTATAAAGATGGTCATTAACGATTTTCCAGCAGACGATAGTCTCTCAGTCAGAAAGGCTCAATATGTCCTGCGCGAGTGCACTCCCAAAGGTAACCTGGCGTATTTGTGCTCCAATCTCACGTTTGTGGCGGACACAATGAAGAGCCACGAGAGTGCTGGCGAAACTCTGGCTCGGAACAGCGGGCTAATTTAGAACGTTCAAGATCGAACCGACGCCGTCCCCTGAAGGCCCCGCTGCTGTACAAGTTCGTTCAAAACTTCAGTCCGTCATGAGCAAAAATAGTGGGTTTCCTGTAGTCAGAGAAGTCTCGAAGGCTCTCACCGGGAACGCTCCAGGGTGCAAGAGGGTGTGAAAGCATTGAATATTCCTAAGTACAAGTACGCCCCACTCACATCAGTTGACGTGGAACGCTATTTTTTTAGCGTAAAAACTGGTTCTCAGCGACAAGAGGAAGAAGTGTGAACCCAAGGATCTTAAGATGGTACTTTGTTGCTATTGTTTTTATATTTTTACCATTGTTTGTAGTCGGACTGTGTACAACATGGGACAGCTTAGTACCGGCGTGGTCTTGAGTCGACTTTTTTCGAATGTTTGACAAAATAAATTGTAATTCCTTTTGTACCACTTTATTTTGTATTTTTCTGAATGGCAGAGGCCCTAAATAATTTCAAAAGCACCCTGTGAATAAGAACTGATTGTGCCTATAAATTACTATTACGAAGCTTTTAGTGCCTTTTATAGGCGCCTAAAAGTGGCTTGTTTGGTGGCTAAACATCCGGTCTTTAGTAATAACACAGTTAAAATGACATCACACAAACTGACGCGTCGCGTCGAATGGGAGCCTCGTCGACGCGCGCCAGCCAATGGGTCCTGAATGTAAATGGCGCCATTGGTCTGTCTTTGCGCGTGGTTTCATTAAGTTGCCGTTTTGCATGATTTCAAACCTGATGGCGTCGGCTCGCTCCATGAGACACTTAATGCTTTCACAATAATATCATTACTTGGATTACGCGGACAATTTGAAACCGATGAACCGGCGCTTTCGGCCTTCCGGAAACATAGGCTGCCACAGCTGAAACAGGAGTGCCTACCCTATTGGAAAAACCAGCATGAAAATCAAACTGGCCAAGCTGGTAACTAAGCTGGTCAATCTGGTCAATGTGGTAGTCAATCTGGTTTAACTAGTAATCAAGCTGGTTTAAGCTGGGCAAGCTAGAATTTAAGCTGGTCAGTGTGGTTTAAGTAAAAACCAGTATGGTCTAACTAGAATCTGGTTTTAGATTGTCTGGTGTAGCTGGGAGCCAGTCTGGTCCTAACTGGTCAAACTGGTTTTCTATGGAGCCAATGTGGTCAAGCTGGGAGACAAGCTGGTCATACTGGGAGACAAGCTGGTGAATCTGGTGGAGCTAATAATCGTGGTGGCTAAGCTGGTCTTGCTGGGAGCGCGCACGCCAAGATCGGCTAGAGATAGCCGAACTGGCAATGCTGGGAGCGCGCGCGCCAAGGTCGGCTTAGGCTGGGACGAGGCCACGTCGTGTTCTTTGTCCTCTCGTTTTTGGTAGATGACCGGACGCGTCAGGCGCGCTACAAGCTACCTTTGTGTGCGAGAAAAGAGAGAGAGAGAGTTGTAGGAACGGAGAATTTGAGACGCGTTGGGCTATCTTGGGCAGATTTTCCAAGGGGCGGCTGTGTGCGCGTTGTTTGGAGACTACTTGAACGACGGTGCAAGCGAAGCGGGTTTCGAGGAGACAGCGAGTGGCAGTGCGTTCAGTGCGGGAAGATGTCGGACGTCCCGATTGAGGCGTCGCTTCGTGTATTCGAACGTGTGTGTGCTCGTGAATGACGGTGGTGCCGAGGAGTATCGCCAATGCCATCCAAGCCACATGGATTTCCTCGCCTCTGCCGACCACGCAAGTTGCCGCTTCACCCCCATCACTGGCGGGACCCAGGTTCGCTTCTCTCATCTGTGCAGTATTTATTTTTCTATTGCCTGTTTTTGGCGTGTGTCTAGTATTTTTCGTGTATAAAGATAAGTAATCTGGTTGTATTAACATGGTTGGCTTTGCACCGAGAACCACTGTCTGTGCGTCGGTTAGTACTGTGTCAGTGCCGAGGATATGTAGCATCTGAGCTCATGTGAGGCGGCCGCAAGTACGAAAATAATAAATTGTATGCCGAGTTGGCTTTTCTGAAGAGCTTGTCTTGTTTATCTTGTGTATTGATCTAAACAGGTTAATCTGGTCGGAAAGTCCACCATCATGACCAGTTTAACCAGCATGACCAGCTTGCCAAACTGGGAATGCTGGGGCAATAACCCAGCTTGAAGCTGGGACCAGATCAACCAGCATGACCAGTATAACCAGATCAACCAGAATGACCACATTGCCAAGCTGGGCATGCTGGGACAATAACCCAGCTTGAAGCTGGGACCAGCTTAAGCTTTTTTTTTCAATACTTTATTTTGTATTTTTTTGAATGGCAGAGGCCCTAAATAATTTCAAAAGCACCCTGTGAAAAAGAACTAATTGTGCCTATAAATTACTATTACGAAGCTTTTAGTGCCTTTTATAGCGGCCTAAAAGTGGCGTGTTTGGTGGCTAAACATCCGGTCTCTATACTTCGTCTCACCCTACGATGGACTAAAGGCGAAAGCTACGGACCGCCAGATCCAATCACGAGCCACTTCAGAAATTGTGCGGTATTTCGCTTCGATGCACGTATCGGTGCCCGCGTCTCGGATCACTGATAAGGGGACGGGTGGACAGTGGTTCGAATCGAAGAGCACTGAGTGACTCAACAATTTTACATCGCAAAGAAAGCCACAACATATAGGCTCTTTGCAGCGTCGAAGCTATAGAAATGATGCAGTGCTTTTGGATTCGAGCATTATTCGTCCACCCCTAATCAATGTTAAGCGTGTCATAGTATAGCGCGAAGGTGATTGGACCAGGCGGCCCATGGCTTTCGCCTTTAGTCCATCATAGGATGAGACGAAGTATAGTGATAACACAGTTAAAAATGACATCACACAAACCGACGCGTCGCGTCGAATGGGAGCCTCGTCGACGCGCGCCAGCCAATGGGTCCTAAATGTAAATGGCGCCATTGGCTGTCTTTGCGCGTGGTTTCATTAAGTTGCCGTTTTGCATGATTTCAAACCTGATGGCGTCGGCTTGCTCCATGAGACACTTAATGCTTTCACAATAATATCATTACTTGGATTAGGCGGACAATTTGAAACCGATGAACCGGTGCTTTCGGCCTTCCGGAAACATAGGCTGCAACAGCTGAAACAGGAGTGCCTATGCTGCCGATCTGACAATTCAGTATTAAACGGGCTCCGGAGAGCCATTTGATGAAACCGGTACAGTTCGCCTGTCACCGGTCCCACGTTTGTGCAACATGGTGACCGGTATGAGCAAATGTGGCACAACTTTGTCCGAACGAACGGTCTATTTGCCCAGACGAGTGAACCGTTTGCCAAATTAGTGACCTGTTTGCCCAAGGAGGTTAGGGTTATGGCTCATACGGGCGACCCCTTTGACAAACTGGTGACCGGTTTGGCTGAACTGTTAGCGGTATGTTCCCACTCAATTTCATGTGGCGGCAAAGTTTTTTTTTGCCTTTATTTTTAGTAAGGATCGCACCATTGGATCCGACACACCCTGTCTGTATACACCATTTTACCTTATGCTGTGCCACAGAGAAGTCTAGAAGCGCGAGCTCATAGCGTTGGGAGCTGCTGCTAACGCAGGAGTGCTTGTGCCGCCCAGTTGTGCCCTAGAGCAAGGAGCTCGCGCTTGTAGCCTTTCCCGCGGTACATCATGAGGCGAAACAGAGTATTGGCGACGTGAACAATCGAAAGCATCGCTGTGGTCGGCCCACCACAATTGGCCGAATGCTGATTATAACGTCAGCAAAGGATGTCTCATCGACGGAAATAAGAGGAATGTAAGAACTCAAATTTTGACGGTGTTGGCAGTGTTGATTTGAAAGCGCTATGATTTCAGGCTTGCACAGTGCTCATAACGAGCACCGTTGAACCTGTTGTTCACAAGGTAATGACGTCACGAAAGGTAACCGAACGAGGGCACCACCGAAACATGTCACCGCTTATGGGGTATCCACACGAAGGAGAAATCCGCCACTTTCCTCCGCGGAGCGCGCATCACGTGAGACATACGTCATCCCTTTTTGACGCCTCGCGGCGCGTTCTCCTCCGTGGCGGAGGCGCGGAGGCTTCGTTCTGTCAGCACGAAAGCTCCGCAGGTGCACGCGGCGGAGCCGGGGACGGAGTTTCCCGGGTTGTTGACGTCACGACATCCGTCCGCGGAGTTCTCCTTCGTGTGGATACCCCTATTACGGGGTATCCACACGAAGGAGAAATCCGCCCCTTTCCTCCGCGGATCGCGCATCACGTGAGACATACGTCATCCCTTTTTGACGCCTCGCGGCGCCGTTCTCCTCCGTGGCGGAGGCGCGGAGGCTTCGTTCCATCAGCACGAAAGCTCCGCAGGTGCACGCGCCGGAGCCGGGGACGGAGTTTCCCGGGTTGTTGACGTCACGACATCCGTCCGCGGAGTTCTCCTTCGTGTGGATACCCCTTAAGGGGTATCCACACGAAGGAGAACTCCGCGGACGGATGTCGTGACGTCAACAACCCGGGAAACTCCGTCCCCGGCTCCGCCGCGTGCACCTGCAGAGCTTTCGTGCTGATGGAACGAAGCCTCCGCCACGTGCCACGGAGGAGAACGGCGCCGCGAGGCGTCAAAAGGGATGACGTATGTCGCACGTGATGCGCGCTCCGCGGAGGAAAGTGGCGGATTTCTCCTTCGTGTGGATACCCCATTAATGGGGTATCCACACGAAGGAGAAATCCGCCACTTTCCTCCGCGGAGCGCGCATCACGTGCGACATACGTCATCCCTTTTGACGCCTCGCGGCGCGTTCTCCTCCGTGGCGGAGGCGCGGAGGCTTCGTGCTGACAGCACGAAAGCTCCGCATGCCGTGGCGGAGCCGGGACGGAGTTTCCGGATGTCGTCACGACATCCGTCCGTGGAGTTCTCTTCGTGTGGATACCCCTTCCCGGGATGTTGACGTCACGACATCCGTCCGCGGAGTTCTCCTTCGTGTGGATACCCCATAAGGGTATCTACACGAAGGAGAAATCCGCCACTTTCCTCCGCGGAGCGCGCATCACGTGAGACATACGTCATCCCTTTTGACACCTCGCGGCGCGTTCTCCTCCGTGGCGGAGGCGCGGAGGCTTCGTGCTGACAGCACGAAGCTCCGCAGGTGCACGCGCCGGAGCCGGGGACAGAGTTTCCCGGGATGTTGACGTCACGACATCCGTCCGCGGAGTTCTCCTTCGTGTGGATACCCCTTTAAGGGGTATCCACGAACGAAGCCTCCGCCGCCTCCGCCACGGAGGAGAACGCGCCGCGAGGGCGTCGAAAAAGGGATGACGTATGTCTCACGTGATGCGCGCTCCGCGGAGGAAAGTGGCGGATTTCTCCTTCGTGTGGATACCCCATTAATGGGGTATCCACACGAAGGAGAAATCCGCCACTCCTCCGCGGAGCGCGCATCGTGCAACATACGTCATCCCTTTGACGCCTCGCGGCGCGTTCTCTCCGTGGCGGAGGCGCGGAGGCTCGTTCCATCAGCACGAAAGCTCTGCAGTGCACGCGGCGGAGCCGGGACGGAGTTTCCCGGGTTGTTGACGTCACGACATCCGTCCGCGGAGTTCTCCTTCGTGTGGATACCCCGTTAAGGGGTATCCACACGAAGGAGAACTCCGCGGACGGATGTCGTGACGTCAACGACCCGGGAAACTCCGTCCCCGGCTCCGCCGCGTGCACCTGCAGAGCTTTCGTGCTGATGGAACGAAGCCTCCGCGCCTCCGCCACGGAGGAGAACGGCGCCGCGAGGCGTCAAAAAGGGATGACGTATGTCTCACGTGATGCGCGCTCCGCGGAGGAAAGTGGCGGATTTCTCCTTCGTGTGGATACCCCTATAAGGGGTATCCACACGAAGGAGAACTCCGCGGACGGATGTCGTGACGTCAACGACCCGGGAAACTCCGTCCCCGGCTCCGCCGCGTGCACCTGCAGAGCTTTCGTGCTGAT
Organism: Ixodes ricinus; assembly: GCA_037355805.1. Classification (NCBI taxonomy): domain Eukaryota; kingdom Metazoa; phylum Arthropoda; class Arachnida; order Ixodida; family Ixodidae; genus Ixodes; species Ixodes ricinus. Next base: position 22,340 of record JAZHYW010006144.1, on the reverse strand, counting down.
GGAACGAAGCCTCGCGCCACGTGCCACGGAGGAGAACGGCGCCGCGAGGCGTCAAAAAGGGATGACGTATGTCTCACGTGATGCGCGCTCCGCGGAGGAAAGTGGCGGATTTCTCCTTCGTGTGGATACCCCATTATGGGGTATCCACACGAAGGAGAAATCCGCCACTTCCTCCGCGGAGCGCGCATCACGTGCGACATACGTCATCCCTTTTGACGCCTCGCGGCGCCGTTCTCCTCCGTGGCACGTGGCGGAGGCTTCGTGCCATCAGCACAAAAGCTCTGCAGGTGCACGCGGCGGAGCCGGGGACGGAGTTTCCCGGGTTGTTGACGTCACGACATCCGTCCGCGGAGTTCTCCTTCGTGTGGATACCCCTTTAGCGGCGAGATGTTTCGGTGGCGCCCTAGTTTGGTTACCTTTCGTGACGTCAATACTTTGTGAAAAACAAGTTCTATGGTGTTTGTAATGAGCATGGTGAAAGCCTGAAATCATAGCGTTCTCAAAGCAACACTGCCGACACCGTCAAAATTTAAGTTCTTACATTGCTCTTATTTGCGTCGATGAGAAATCCTTTACTGACGTCATAGTCAGCATTCGGCCAATTGTGGTGGGCCGACCGCAGCGACGCTTTTGATCGTTCACGTCGCCAATAGTCAACAACAACGCCCAACTGACTTCACACAGCCTCAATCAGGATACAGGACAAGCAGCACGAATTATACCGAACAGCCGAGACGCGCGGAAGCCAAATGCTCAGTGGCAGCTAGCACTCAGCTCTCGTTTTCTGTAGCTTTCCCAGCACCGGTCGCGCCTCGTCTGGCGCAGGACTATCTTTAAAAAAAGTGGTTTGTGTGTATGTTTCTATAGCCTAGAACTTGGTCTGCCTCAACGGGCGACGAGTCTCCCAGTTTTAAATGAGAAATTTAGCCAGGGCAGTACAACCGCAAGTCAATGGTCTTCAACATGCACCACGCAGTAGTGATATACGACCGCACGCCGGTACGATGCTCATGCAGATTGAAACGGGCAGGGGACGTGATTGAACGCAGTATCCAGGCAAATACTTTACTAGGAGGAATACATTCCAATCCGCTCATTTGCATTAGACAGAACGCCTACAGCGCCGAATCCAGCCGTGAAGGAGTGGAGGTCTAGTCAGTCCACGCGCATGTGCACGTGGATGTTCGCGGTGGCCGCGGCGGTGTCGTCTCTGATTCCACATAAAGCCACTTCATGTTCCAAAAGTAGCGCAAGGTGCGTCGATGCACAAGGCACGTGCAACGTGCCACCCTTGGGAAGATCATGGCGGCACAGCGCAGCAACGACAGCAAAGTATTTGGCGCAGCATTGAGCTAGATTCTAGAAGTGGCGCGCGGCACGTGTCTCGAGCAATTCCAAAACAATAAATTTGGTATGTAGAACACGTTGCCAACCATCATCACCATCATCATTTGCCGCCCGATAGCCGAGATCTCCCCGACGATAGATGGCTCTCGCCAAGCCCAGAAAGCCTGTCCGCGCCGGGGCTATTGTATTTCGGAGGAGTGGAATGTATTCCTCCTAGTAAGGTATTTGATCCTGGGTTCTGCGGCGCAAGCTTTCGCCCTCGTGCTCCGAGCTGCTCCGCGCGCTCCGAGAGCTCTAGCCCCTTTGAAGCCCCTTCATATTTCGAAAATTGCGCAAGGTGCGTCAATGCACGAGACACGTGCAACGCGCTGCCCTTGGGAAGATCATGGCGGCACAACGCAGCACTAAGCGGCAGTTTGATACTTTAGACCCATGTTACGGATAAAAAAACAGGACGCGGGATGGCCAAAAAAACGCGTTTTTCGTGTAAGGCTCGTCAAATTATGAGGCGCTGGAGAAATGCAGCATTCTGCGTTAAGTCCTTATTTCGAACTCTTTTTGTTCGCCTTCCGCCCATTGAAAAGCATGCGGGAAGGGCCTTAGAACGCACCTGGTATCGCTGCGCCGCAGCGTTCTTCCGCAACATATAGTTCGTCTGCTTTCCTCGCCGTCACCATGCCAACGAACGCCGAATGAATGGAAGCACGCACGGTACCGCCGCGTGAAGCCAGCAACAGCTGACGCCATTTTACGAACGCCGTCTGCTAGCCAAAGCCGAACGCGGTATGTCAGATCAACCGCCTCCGCCGCCGCGCCGCAAGCAAAGACGACGAAGCTGAGACACGCCGACGGCGATCGAGCAAGCAACAACACCGCGGGACGACTGCAACGTCGGCATTTATTGGGATCAAAGGCGCGAAATAAGCAAGGACAATTTTTATTTGAATCATAACACGCGATATCCAAGTTGGGGACCACATACCTTTGCTGGGTCTTTCCTGTGAACTTTTTACAGAGACACGGGGTGCCGCGTACAGAACACAGCTCCGTTTTCAAAATATGGGGGCCCTGAAAAGGGCCGTTTAGACCGCTACCAGAACCTATAACTGACGTAACGAGCACTTGACAAGCGGTTGGCGCATAAGTCGCCTTTATGCATTCAGGCGGGCGACGGGCTCAGCGCAGCGGATCACTCGAAGTCACCGGGGCCGTCAGAATCATCGCCCTGTCTGCGTCGGGGCTCTAGATTTTGGCGGCCACGGCGACGAACGACTGGAATCTATCAGTGTTTCCGCGCGCCTTCTCTCTCCTCCACAACATGAATTTTGCAAGGTGACTGTGACCAGTGAAATGGTGGCTCTCGCGCCGTCCAGATGGAAGAGAGTTTTTGACGTGGGCCCAGGTGCGATCCACCGTATTGGTATGCGCACCAGTGTTCGCGTCGACAAAGTGTAGCTTGTGGTTGACGGTGAGGTGCGTGAAGCGAGCGTCATCTGCAAGCTTGCTACAGCCAGCCCAACAGTCAGTGATTATTCTTGTTCTAGGGCGGACCCACTCGGTTATTAGCCCTTGCAGGGATTTTAGCGTCACAGGTCTCCACGGGAACAAGAAAGCAGCACCCGCTGCAACGCTCCACACCGCCGAAAACCCACTGGCCAGGCCTTAAATACCCGCGATGGTACTTTCGCGGACCAAACATACTCTGGTCTAGTTCTACAGTGACGCCTTCGCCACCAATCATATCTGAATGCTTAAAAACGGCATTTACCAGAACCTCCCGACAAAAGCTCGCCCAATCAGTTATTGTCTTACTTGCGATATCAGTCTCCCGCTGAATGACGGCGCACGGTAGGTTCTGGCAGCGGAGGATGATTTTCATGAGTTGGAGAAGCGTCAGGTGCGATCCTTCGAAAAAGTAACCGCTCCGTACCAAGACCTGGATAGCTAGGTTCGACTTTTGAGAAAAGGTACATGGAAGTGACGTAATGGAAAGGAGGAACGTATCCAAGCAACAGTCACGTGGCGGCTTTGCTCACTTTGACGCCGCTACGTCATCGCAAACTTGACACCTGTCACCCGTTTGAGCGACGTCCGGAGCCAACCGCCGACGAGCGGAAGGAGCTACGCATTCCCTGGAGCGTCCCTATGCGCGGGATACGGGGTAGGATTTACTACGACGCGGGGAGCAGTTCCTGCGTTTAGTGAAGAAACGGCAACCAATCCTGTGCGTCGCTGGCCGTCGCATCTGTTCTAGTACAGGTAAAAGTATTGAAAAACAATAAACACCTGTCGGGCGTTGTTAAAACAAACCGCTTTTTTGTATCCTTTTGCAATACATCTAAGAGTTATTTGGAGAGAAAGTTGTTTCATTATTAAAATGAATGCGGGATGCGCGCTTCGCGCCTTCTTTAAAGCAACATGTCGGAGCAAGCCAGAATCGCGAGGTTGATGGCTGCACATAAAGAGCTCCCGTTACCAGCGTTTTGCGGTCCCGGCGCGTAATGAAGACGCGGAAGCAAGCAGACGACCTGGACAAAGACGCCTGCTTGCTCTGTTGAATCCAAGAAACATTCGGTTGATATGACTTACCCTGAGACAGGGAAGAAACAAGATACGTAAAAGGGACGGTCAACGCACAGCGTATCCAAAAACAGCTGTGTGTTCGGAGACGCGCCTTTCTTTTCCTTTCCTGTCTCAGGTCAAGGTATGTCCACTTCTCACGAGCTCGCCTGAGCGCTCACCTTTTTTGAGACCTACAGTGTAGTCATAACTTGCAACAGCAACTACTTTCATCTTGTCTGGAATACCTCAGTAACAAACTTCGCCACGTCTTTTTTGTACATATGCTGTAAACGACTTAATTTTCGCGAAAAATAGGTCCCGCGAACAATTCCGGTAAGATGTCAACACATTGGAATCTATATTGAGATCCCACCACGTCGCGAAATTTAGAACCCGCGATTCATTCCAAAACTTCAGCTTTGAACTAAATCGCGAAATATTGATCCCGCGAAAAATAGGTCGTTTACAGTATATTACTGTCTAGCTGCATTTAATCTTGTCCCGAATATGGCAGGCCTTCGTGTATATTAATATATGTGTTACAAAATACAACCCAGAGGTGGTGTGCTGCGAAACGTGTTCAAATAGGAGATAAATTTTTGACATAATATGTGATTTAAGAATGTCCAAGTGTTTAGGTTGTGCTATGCTAGTCAGTGTTCATTTTTACTTTCGAGAATGAAATATTGCATCACATGTTTTCATATCATTTTACTTTTTCAAGTTACGGTTTTGCATTCTAAAAATAAAGCACTTTCAAAAATAAACTAGCTGTGCAACGTACCATAAACCCTGATACTCTACGTAAAAAAGGACACATACACCGAAAGGTCTCAAACAGCTGAAATTTTTATTTTCCAAAAAGTGCTTAAATAGGCACCGTGACAAAAAGTAGGGGAGAGAGAGAAACCTGGAATGTCTTGAGAGATCCTAACTGACACAAATCCCAATACTAACATCAAGAGGCACACCTGAGTGATGTACAGTCATAATACAGAAGGCTATAACGGGATGCTTAAAACCACAGGGGAAATGAAACAATACCCAAAATGGCAATATACCTGGTTTAATCAACACTATACAGGTCTACAGATGGTCTAAAGTATTTCTCGGCTCTTTGCAGGGGAAAGTGAGGTGACCATTGTCGGTTTGGTAACCCGCAAGCCTTCTCGGTCATTATCCCACTCATTTCATGCCTTCTGCTCATAAAATGGAAAGGCTATCGATATCACCGCCATGCACTCAATACATATCCGGGGGCAGTACCGTTTGTCTCTGAACACAGCACATGGAATACCTGTGAACAGGTCCATCATGTTCCTCGACCTTACACTGGAATTTAAAGATATAAACGAATGTTGCAAGCATGAACCAAGGTCGTGCAAAGGATTTCTTTTGTTTGCATCTGGACATTCCAAAACTATAAAACACAGTGTTTCCTATGTTGCTCTTGTATTGGCCTTAAAGAAATATTGTCACCAGAATAACGGGCAAAGTTTTGAAAAGCACTTTTTCTGCCTACGTGATTCTGGGTATCCGATTGGTTTCCTGGGATGCGCATCTGAAAACACCTGCACCAAACTGTAACACAAATCAGCTGACACAGATATGGCAGAGAGAAGACAAGAACTAAGCAAAAAATTGTAGTACCTATACATTCATGGCATAACCCATAAATTAAAAGGAAGTAGCTGCAAGGCAGGGCAATAAGGTTGTAGTGCTCTGCTCCAAACAAGGCGTATTGTTTGGAGAAAGGTATAAAATGCAGGCGAGCTGGTGAATGACATCCAAAGTAACCCTGAGACGTAGGAACAATGAAGTCTCTAACACAGCTTAAAATTGATTGAACAACCTCTTTCACAATTCAAACGACCTCCTCGCCCACTACACAGTGCACCCTGACAAGACAAGACAAAGTAAATTACAACTTCAACCAGAAGAAAATGTGCACATTTCTTACAAGACATAATGTGCCCCGTGTGACACAGGGGTTGTTTATCACATTCCCCTATCACATGGCAAATGTCACATCGGTGATAGGACAAGAAAGCATGCAGCATCTGTCAAGGAAATTACAGCAGCTCATTGCCGCACCTGTAAACACAGTGTTGTGTTCAGCAGCATCACCATCCTTGCAAGAAACAAAAGCCCGTATGCACGAGAAATGCGAAAACATTTAAAACAATGGCCATCGAAGGAAACAAAGCAGCATGCGTTAGCGTGCCTTCCAACAAACTCGACAAGAAAAGCAGAACTGTTTGGAATGTTTTACGTCCCGCTGAAATGCGAGTCGTTTAAACTAATTTGTATCTATAGCTCTCAGAATAAAGAACAAAAAGAAGCAGATGGCTGAGGCACATGAAGAGGAAGAAGTATTAAACCATAGTTGGTAGTCCAGCGACATGTTTTTTTCTCAAGTTCAAGCTGGCCCTAGCCATGGTGGCTGTGTGATAAACTGTGCAGGGTGTTGGAGCTGAGGAGACTGCATAGCTTATGGGCGGCCATGACTGCAGAGCAGCGAGTGAAGTGTGCACTTGACGGCTTTCACGGGAGGGCTTCACTGACGGCAAGGGAACAGACGGGTCCTTGGTGGTCGAGACTTTTACCAAATACCGTTGAGACTAATACAGGAAACTCCGGTGTAAAATGGGAGACGGAAGTAGAAAGCGATCCTGGCGGTATGGAGTGGACAACTCGCCACTTTCCCCGGAAATGAATCAAGTGGGCGTGACTCACTAGAGAAATTGATAGTCTATGAAATATTTCCTTTTTTTTTTTTCATGAAACATAGGGTGCATAAGCTCGTGATATTGAACCTCTTGGTATTTCGATGTCAAAACGCAGTGTGTTGTATAGACCAGTCAGGATTTGTATAGCGATTTTGTACAATCTAAATAATTATAAATCTTTTCTGAGCTTGTTGATTTATTTGTTTCATTCCAACCCAAACATGTCTTATTATATCTCCTTGGCTCCAAGTGACCATAATTAGCAATAGGCATCAATTTTTTATGGGGTCGACTTGAAATGACTCTAAGTGACTAGAAGTGATTAATAATTATAATTATCTGATTTTTTGTTTGCTTACACTTATGAACGGCTTCAAGTAGCTTTTGTTGGCTATTAGCATCTTCTTTGACCAGATTTAAATGGCTGCCAATGGCTATTGATGAGATAATTGACAATTATCTATTTCGTCGTTGGTGAATGCATATGGCTTGAACTGGCTATTATTGGCTATCAGCCTCCACTTTTATATATATTTGCTAGAAATGGCTACAAATATTAATAATGAGTAATGAAAACTGAGCTATTTCTGTTTATAAACTGGAATGACTTGAGGTGGCTATTGTTGGCTATTAGAATATATTTCTGACCAGATTGGCTCAATGGCTACTAATGGCTGTTAGTCAGTATAATAGCAATTATGTGCTGTCTGGGTGTTTATGAATGAGAATGGCTTCAAGTGGCTAACCTATTTTCGAATAGATTGGCTGCAAATGGCTACAAACCGCTGTTAGTAGATAACTATTGCTTGAGCTATTTTTATATTTACGAAATGGAATGGCTTCAAGTGGATAATGTTGGCTATTTGTATTTATTTCTGACCAGATTGAATTGAAATGGCTGCTGATGGATATTGATGAGATCATTAAACAATTATGTGCTATTTCAGTGCTTAAAAATGAGCATGGCTTCAAGTGGCTATTATTGGCTTATGCATCAAATTTTAGATAAATTGATTGAAATGGCTACAAAACGCTATTAGTGACTAGTGTTGATATTTATGGGCGTTTTAGTGTTTACTAACTGGAATGACTTTAACCGGCTATTGTTGGCTATTAGTATCTATTTCTGACCAGATTGGCTTCAAATGGCTAGCAATGGCTATTCGTGAGTATAATTGACAATTATGTACTATTTCAGTGTTTCTGGATGAAAATGGCCACAAGTGACTACTACTGGCTATAAGCATTTATGTTTATTGCAATGGCTTGATTTGGCTACAAATGGCTATTAGTGACTAGGGTTGATAGTTATGAGCAATTTGTGTGTTTAACAACTGGAATGGCTTTAAGTGGCTATTGTTGGCTATTATCATCTATTTCTGTGCAGATTGGCTTCAAATGGCTAGCAAAGGCTATTAGTGTGTGTAAACAATTCTTTGCAATTTCAGTGTTTAGATAAAACAGGCTACAAGTGGCTATTATTGGCTATAAGCATTTATTCTTTATTAGATTGGCTTGAAATGGCTACTAATGGCCATTAGTGAATAGTGTTCATAGTTATGAGCGATTTTTGTGTTTACTAACTGGAATGGCTTTTAGTGGCTATTGTTGGCTATTGGCATCTATTTGTGAGAAGATTGGCTTCAAATGGCTAGTAATGGCTATTAGCGAGTATAATTGATAATTACGTCCTATTTCAGTGTTTTTGAATGAAACTGGCTACCAGTGGCTATTATTGGCTATAAGCATTTATTCTTTATTAGATTGGCTTGAAATGGCTACAAATGGCCAGTAGTGAATAGTGTTCATAGTTATGAGCAATTTGTGTTTACTAACTGGAATGGCTTTCAGTGGCTATTGTTGGCTATTGGCATCTATTTTGGAGAAGATTGGCTTCAAATGGCTAGTAATTGCTGTTCGCGAGTATAATTGACTATTATGTCCTATTTCAGTGTTTTTGGATGAAACTGGCTACCAGTGGCTATTACTGGCTATGAGCATTTAGAGTGGCTTAAAATTGCTACAAATTGCTAGTAATGACTAGTTTTGATATTTATAAACAGGTTTTATGTCTACTAACTGGAATGGCTTTTAGTGGCTATTGTTGGCTATTAGCATTTATTTCTGGCCAAATTCACCTCAAATGGCTTGCAATGGCTATTAGCGAGTGTAATTGACAATTCTGTGCTATTTCAGTGCTTTTGAATGAAACTGTCTACAAGTGGCTATAACTGGCTATAAGCATTTAGGTTGGCTTAAAATTGCTAAAAATGGCTAGTAGTGATTAGTGTTGAAATTTATAAGCAGTTTTTATGTTTACTAACTCGAATGGCTTATAGTGGCTATTGTTGGCTATTAGAGTCTATTTCTGGCCAGATTCGCCTCAAATGGCTTGCAATGGCTATTAGCAAGTATAATTGACAATTTTGTGCTATTTCAGTGCTTTTGGATGAAACTGTCTGCAAGTGGCTATTACTGGCTATAAGCATTTAGGTTGGCTTAAAATTGCCACAAATGGCTAGTAGTGATTAGTGTTGAAATTTATAAGCAGTTTTTATGTTTACTAACTCGAATGGCTCATAGTGGCTATTGTTGGCTATTAGAATCTATTTCTGGCCAGATTCGTCTCAAATGGCTTGCAAAGGCTATTAGCAAGTATAATTGACAATTCTGTGCTATTTCAGTGCTTTTGGATGAAACTGTCTACAAGTGGCTATTACTGGCTATAAGCATTTAGGTTGGCTTAAAATTGCTACAAATGGCTAGTAGTGATTAGTGTTAAAATTTATAAGCAGTTTTTATGTTTACTAACTAGAATGGCTTTTAGTGGCTATTGTTGGCTATTAGCATCTATTTCTGGTCGAATTCGCCTCAAATGGCTTGCAATGGCTATTAGCAAGTATAATTAACAATTCTGTGCTATTTCACTTTTTATGAACGAAACTGGCTACAAGTGGCTATTATTGACTATAAGCATTTATTCCTTATTAAATTGGTTTTAAATAGCTACAAATGGCTATTAGTGGCTAGTCTTGATAGTTATGAGCAATTTTAGTGTTTACTAACCGGACTGGCTTTTAGTAGCTGTTGTTGGCTATTATCATCTATTTTTGACCAGATTGGCTTCAATGGGCTAGCAATGGCTATAGCCAGTATAATTCTGGATATTTATAAATAGCCATTCATAGCCATTCAATGGATATTAACTAATAGCCATTCATAGCCATTCGAAGCCAATTTGGTAAAAAATAGATGATAATAACCAAAAATAGTCACCTGACGCCATTCTAGTTTGTAGACAAAAAAATATCTGCTAAATATAAATACGTGTCACTTATAGCCATTTGTAGCCAATTCAAGCCAACCAGAACAGGAACAGATGCTTATAGCCAATAATAGCCAATCCTAGCAAACCTTGTCAAGGATAGGTGCTATAGCCAAAAATATCCAGTTGAAGTCATTCAAATCTATACATGCTCCAATTGCATAAATTGTAAATAATAATTGCTGATAGCCATGTATAGCCATTTCAAGCCAATCTAATAAAAATAGATGCTTAGATCCAATATTAGCCATTTTAATTAATTTTCATTTATAAGCACCGAAATAGCATAGAATTGTCAACTCTATTCACGAGTAGCCATTCATAGCCATTTGAAGCCAGTCTGGTAAAAATAGATGGTAATAGCCAAAACTAGCCACATGAAGCCATTTTGGTTTGTAGACAAAGAAATAGCTGCGAATTATAAATACTAGTCACTTTAAGCCATTTGTAGCCAATTCAAGCCGCCCAGGTCAGGAACAGATGATTATAGCCAATAATAGCCAACCCAAGCCAACCAAGTCAAGAATAGATGCCTATAGCCAATAATATCTAGTTGAAGTCATTCAAATCTATACACACTCTAATTGCATAAATTGTAACTAACAGTTGCTGATAGCCATGTAAAGCCATTTCAAGCCAATCTAATAAAAATATATGCTAATACCCAATAATAGCCATTTGAAGTTATTTTCAATCATAATCACCGAAATAGTATAGAATTGTCAACTATATTCACGAATAGCCATTCATAGCCATTTGAAGCCAGTCTGGTAAAAACTAGATGGTAATAGCCAAAACTAGCCGCATAAAGTCATTTCAGTTTGTAGACAAATAAATAGCTGCTAATTATAAATACTAGTCACTTTAAGCCATTTGTAGCCAATTCAAGTCACTCAGGTCAGGAACAGATGATTATAGCCAGTAATAGCCAGTCCAAGCCAACCAAGGCAAGAGTAGATGCCTATAGCCAATAATGTCCAGTTGAAGTCATTCAAATTTATACACACTCCAACTGCATAAATTGCCAATATTAGTCGCTGATATACATGTTAGCCATTTCAAGCCGATTTGGCCAAGAACTGCCCATAGCCAATAATAGTAGACACTTAATCCATTCATATTCAAAACATCATGAATACTATGTCACTAATTGTCACTAATGTTCATTCTGAAGCGATCTAAGGTGATATTGTTAAGATGATATGCTATTGCCAACAATAGCCACCTGAAGCCATTTTCATTTATAAGTATGGATAGCAGAATATTGCGACCAATAAGCACTAATAGCCATTTTCTGGCAATTCGAGCCAACCAGGTCAATAACAGATGCCAATAGCCAATAATAGCCACTGGAAGCCAACTCAGTCTGCATAAAATCAAATAAGTCGAAATAGTGACTGATCATCATTGATATTCACTAGAAGTCATTTGGATGCCAAATCTGCCATATAATTTATAAACATGATAATATAGCCAATAATAGCCATATGAAGCCAAATCAGTCTGCACACAATCAGGTAACTCGAAATAATGACTAATAGCCATTGATAGTTGCTAGAAGTCATTTGGACCCCGAATCTGCCATATAAATAAAAAATATGATTGTATAGCCAATAGTAGCCATATGAAACCAACTCAGTCTTCACACAATCAAATAACTCGAAATAGGGACTGATAATCATGGACAGTCACAAGAAGTCATTTGGACCCCGAATCTGCCATATAATTATAAATATGAATGTATAGCCAATAGTAGCCATTGGAAGCCAACTCAGCCTGCATTAAATCAAATAAGTCGAAATAGTGACTGATAGTGATTGATAGCCACGGATGTCATTTGGACCCCAAATCACCCATATAATTTATAAAGCATGATCATATAGCCAATATTAGCCATATGAAGCCAAATCACTCTTCCCACAATCAGGTAAGTCGAAATAGTGACAGTCACTAGAAGTCATTTGAACCACGAATCATCCATATAATTCAGAAATAGGATCAAATAGCCAATAGTAGTCGTTGGAAGCCAACTCAGCCCACACACAATCAAATAACTCAAAATTGTGACCAATAGTCAATAATAGCCAGTACAAGTCATTTGAACTCCGAATCTGCCATATAATTCATAAATATGATCATATAGCCAATAATAGCCATATGAAGCCAACTCAGTCTTCACACAATCAAATAACTCGAAATAGGGACTGAATATCATGGACAGTCACTAGAAGTCATTTGGACCCCGAATCTGCCATATAATTATAAATATGAATGTATAGCCAATAGTAGCCTGGAAGCACACTCAGTCTGCACACATCAAATAAGTCAAAATAGTGACTGGTAGTGACTGATAGTCACGGAAGTCATTTGGACCCCAACACTGCCATATAATTAATAAACATGATCATATAGCCAATAATAGCCATATGAAGCCAACTCAGTCCGCACACAAGTAAATAAGTTGAAATAATGACTAATAGCCATTGATAGCCACAAGAAGTCATTTGAACCCTGAATCTGCCATATAATTCAGAAATATGATCAAATAGCCAATAATAGCCATTGGAAGCCAACTCCGTCCACACACACGAAAAATGACTAATTGTCATGAATAGTCACCAGAAGTCATTTGACCCCAGACATGTCATATAATCAAAAAATATTATCATACAGCCGATAATAGCCATTGGAAGCCAACCTGTCCACACATAATCAAATAATGTGAAATACTGACTAATAGTCATTGATCATCACTAGAAGACATTTGAAGATTGAATCTGCCATATAATTATTAAATATGACTGTATAATAGCCATTGGAAGCCAACTCAGTCCCCACACATTAAAATAGCTCGAAATAGGAACTAAAAGTCATGCATAGTCACTAGAAGTTATTTGGACCCCAACCCTGCCATATCATTCAGAAATATCAAATAGCCAATATTAGCCATTGGAAGCCAACTTCTACTTTCTTATAAATACTGTTCAACAGCCAGTGTAGCATTTACTGGCTGTAATTACTACGTCGTGTAGCCTTTCCAGCCTCATTGGAAGTGAATTCCATATAAGTTAAAATAATGACCCATGAAGCAATTACATATTTGAATTGCTGTGCTTTATTTCTAACTGCAAAGAGCCAGTCACTACAGCTAGTAACAGGCATTGCCTTTAGAGTGGTCCATAAACAGGCAACTTACTAGAAAGTGACTGATTACCACTAGGTCATTTGTACCAGGTGTAATACATAGGTCCATATAATCTAAATACTTACTGCTAATATGAAGCGCACCTCATCATTAGAAATACCGTGTATCAGCTCTTGCTCAAATGAAATCGGCACACCGATTTGCCAAATATTCACAATTCCTGATAGTGTGAAGAGAAGGAATAGTGTAGTGAATGACTGTTATCCTTTTAATTTCGAGCTCATAGTTTACCATCCCACACCGAGAGATGGCAGCACTTCTGTGTCTCCCGACAACCCCATGTATTTTGGCTCGAGTTTCCAGTATTGGTAGTCAATGGTATTTGCTTTTACCATGGTGGCGAGCGGCTCCCCGTTGCCAGTGGCGTCCGTGCTGGGCATCACCGTGGCGAGGGCGGTAGGGGCACCCCGACGGTGTCCTTTTGGGTGGGACCACCTTCGTGGCGACGTCCCTCATCGGTGGGACTGCCATCCTGGCGTGTGCGGCACTGCGCAGGGGCACGGCTGCAGCGCGTCTCGAACCGGGCGACAAGGCGTTGCCTCAAAGCCCTGTCCGAGAGGCCGACCGGAAGGTTGGCAGGAGCCAGCCTCTCGCCACCAGACACTGACCCCTCCGAGCTCGGCTCGGACTCCAACTCTGACTTGTCAGGGTCGGAACCCGAGTCGGGTTTTGGCTCGCTCAACGCAAGGCAGGCGTTGTGCAGCACTGCACGTGCCGTCATAATGGTGGTGGTGGCTATTGATGGATGGTAATGCAGAGTCCAGTGCCTTTGCAGACACCAGAACCTGTTTTTCAACAGCCCACTGCAGCGCTCCACATCGGACCTGACCGAGGAATGTGCCTTACTAGACCGGCAGCAAGCAGATGGAGGTCACGTGGATCCCAGGGACAGGGGTGATGAACCAAGACTCCAAGCCAAAGTCGCCTGCACGTTTAGAGGAGGGAACCTATTATAATACTGTTTTCTTTAAAATTGACGGCAAGAAAGCAGCGAAAAGAGGTGATTGCAACTTTGGGTTTTCCTGGTACTATGCTTCTTTGGATAGTGTTTACAAAGATGTGCCAGAGGTATAGACACAGGGCCTGCACAGTTGATGTTTGGTACAGTACATTTTCTGTGGAACTGTGGATTTCAAGGGGTACACAGCCACCGTGTGCAAGAGGAATGAAACGAGCATGCTCACCGAGGAGGAGCCTGTGGTCGTCTACCAGCCGCCCTTGCTTGATGTTGCCGCAGAGCGAAGAGAAGCATTACACAAAGGAGTCGGGCACCGTGGCTCCATGCATCTTACCCGGCATTCAGCGTCACGCATCTGGAAGTGTGAGAGAGATACCGACATGAATTTACCTGAATGTTCCACTCATGGTTCACAAAGCAGTCTCAATTCCAGAACCTTCAAAGTTCTTTTGACACTATTAACATGATTGCAACACACCTTCATGGATGCAAGATATGATGACATGCAACCACTTCTTTCAAACAAAAATAATGTGGCAGGCGGGAGGATGCATGTTTTAAAAGTCACGACATACTACATTGAGCACACGCTCGTGCAGTCGGAGCACAGGGGCGGATTCAGAGGGGGTGGTCCGGATGTCCTGGCCCCCTCTTGAGTTCTACATGTGTAAAAATTTAGGGCGTGGAAAAGGGGGGGGTATTTAAGTGTGATACGCTGACCAAAAACCTGACCCCCTCCCTTCTAGAAATACCTGCGTCCGCCCCTGGCGGAGCACACAAGCCCCCACCTCTCATTTATAAAATGGCATATCCACACCGTACCGGCGTTACGCTGTATTCTTTTTGACACACATGGAACTGATTTTGAGTACGTAATTCGAGCGTACTTACCACCATCACGTTGAGGGCGTAGAAATGCTTGCGGCACAGTACACCGCCTTCGTGGCGGTGGGATCGTTCTTGGACGGACCGACGATGGCGATCATCGTTTCGTTCACGCAACCGATGACGCCGAATATCCTACCGAGCGGCCCGAGGCCCGTCTCCACGTCGTACCTCTCGCTCGGCGTCTCGGGGAAGCGGAGCCAGCAGCGCCGGACCCCGACACGACGCACATAGCGACGGACGCGACGCGGACAAAGACGCCGACTGTCTTCAGTCCCGCGCTACGTGCTCGTCGCTCGCCACCGAACTTTGGAAGCACTCCGTGTCGTAGAAACGAAGTGTACAACACTTGAAGCTCCACAGTCGGGAACGTCCACGAGCTTCGTTTTGCAGTCTCTCCACCTCCGGCTCCTCGCGCCAACGTTGTCTCGCGCTGCCGACGCTGCGTCGCACGCTTGCAATCCTCCGGGAGCTCGAATGCTGCGCGGTGCTGCCGGTGAGTCTTCCCGGCGAAAACAATAACTAAATTAGTTGAAAAGTGGCACAATAGCCCGACGACGATGCGGTTCCGAAAAGATGACCAACGAAAGACACCTTCTAAAGAGCTAGTACCTTTTGAAACGTACTCAGTACAAAACGAAACGTCACTTTGTTGTCACGTCCGGTAGCCGACTCCGCCCAGTTTTGCCGACTCCGCCCACATTTTTCTAGGGAAATTACGTCAGTTTTGCTTCCAACCAATCAGACGTGAAGACGTCACTTCCGTGTACTTTTAAAAGGAACATGTACAATGTCGAACCTAGCTATCCTGGCCCCGGCACTGAACTTTGACCGGCTTCCTCTTGTACACCGCACGAGTCATCCACACACCGCACCCGCACGTGTAGCGATCCGCAGATCTATCGCGGACTTGCAGCTTGTCATCACAGCTTCGCACTCTGGACACGCACGAAAACCCAGGAGCCAGGAGCAGGCCCACGCGCTGAAGCAAATTAATTGCTTCAAGATGATCTTTCATGGCGTCATGAAGACGGCACAAGTTGAACGCCATGGCACTGCGATGCTCGCCTCTGGAAGAAAAAAGCGCCGAGGGGGAACTGCGTGCTTCTTTGCATTTATTATTTTTATTTGATCCGCCATTTTCTACCTCGTGACACAATTCCAACAAACTCATTGGTTGATCGGTCGGACCACACCATCGCGTGACAAAACAAACGCCAAACGTATGTCCACAGACGGCATCGTCACAGAGAAGAGAGCAGTCGAACCCAACAACAAAAAAAGTAACAGTGAATGAAAAGAAAAAATAAGAAGAGAGCGGTTGGATTTTCGGATGGCGTGACGGCGTCTTCTTTGATGAGAGGAGAAGCGGCCATGCTGCTCTAACTGCTCAAAAAAAAAATTTTTTTTTTTAGAGGGTGCCACGAATTTTATTTGAAGCTGACAACGCGTTGGAACGGAGGAGGTAAGGCTCTGTTATACTCCGACGTAACGCGTGCGCGCGTGCGAGCGCGTCACAGCGACGTCACGTCGGAGAAAACCCAACGCTCTATACTCCGGCTTCGTGGCGTAACCGACGCGACCGGCGGCGTTCGACGCAGCCTGACCGCCTCGACGCCAAAATGGAGCATGCCGTATTCCGCGCCGGCCGCGCCAGCGACGCCGGACCAGGATGCATCACGCGCTGGCTCCCGGCAGCCCTCGCGGGGGAAGCGCGGCGAATACGAGCAATAGCCAAGGCAATAGCAGACGACGGGAGCGCCACACCGTGTGGCGTCATTTTTGAAGAATCGGACTCGGTCGTCGAGAAGCTGATCGAGGGAATTCGTTCTCACCCGTGTGTCCACGACACGAGGAAGCTTGAGTACCGAAGACCGTGCGCTTGTCAAAGATGTACCGTATGTACACTGACCGCCTACGCTTGCGGCGAAGGTGGTGCACCAACAGTGCAAGCGCGAGTTTTCGTCGTGCAAGGTACGTCCATGCCATCGCTCGAACTTGGCGCTCAAGAAGCGCGAGAATTTTCGTCTGCTATTTGAAACCAAAAGGAACCGGAAGTGGCGCACTCTCGCAGGAAACGTGCCCTCGTAGTCAGATTCTGCGCATGCGCCGCGCCGGCCACCCACCGACGAGTGCCGTGGGAGCCGCCGGAGTATAAAGAGGGCGAATTTTTGACGCGCGCGGCATGACTGACGTGACGTAGCCGACTTCGGCCAGCGTTCGCTGGCGCGCGCGTTACGTCGGAGTATAACAGAGCCTGTAGAGTCTTGGCGTCCGAATTCGACGTGGTAGAAAAGAAAAGAAATAACGACCGTATGCCAAGACCGTTATACTCCGCACTCGACGAGTCCTAATGATGCCGCCGACGACCGTTAGGCCATTTATTTTGTTTCTTTAGATTTTTTATCGCGGCGGCTACTTCACTGTGCTTCGGACTTTCCAGCGGAGATCCGGCAGTTTCTAATAATTATTATTATTGTCGTTTGAAGGGCACTCTTCCTATGCTGCTTCGTTCCTGACGCCATAAAAATATTCTTTCTGTTTAGATTATAGGCGCGAAAAATCCACACTGACTAGGGCCTGAGTAACAGCACCCAGATGTTGGCCTAGACTCTGCATTACTCAGGCCACACTAGTCCGTGTGGATTTTTGCGCCTACAATCTAAAAATAAAGAATGGCATACACACACATCACACGCTCACGGACTCAAAGCTGGTCCAAAAGTTCAGTGTCCCCGACGTGTTTTTGTAGCGCATTAAAAATGATACACTGATACCGCCAAAAGTTCTCCGGCCCAGGATTTTGGTGGCATTAAATGGTCTACGGTCCAGCACTTGCAGCGTTCTTCTCATGTCTTCTCGTTGGGTTTTGTATTTCACGCATGCACACAAAAGATGCTAATAAGAAAGCTAAATAATTGGGCTAATTAATTATTGAACTAATTGTATCCACAAACCAATCCGACCTTGAACTAAACTTTTTATTTTTTTATACGTGGCGCTAACTTTTCCCGCCCATATTTTTATGGCGTCAGGAACGAAGACGAAGCAGCATATGAAGAGTGCCCTTCAAACGACGATAATAATAGTTACGCTGTGGCTAGCGTTACGTCCGGACGGAGCACTGGAAACGCGTATACCTAACCCTCCCCCCCACCCTCCCTCTCTCCCCCGTGAACCTAGGGAAGGCGGAGATTTGGACGTAACTTGGGTTACGTCGGACGTAACGCTAGACACTTCGTAATAGTTATCAAAAACTGCCGGACCTCCGCCGGAAAATCTGAGGCACGGTGGAATAGTGGTCGCGATAAAAATCTAAAGAAACAAAATAAATAGCCTAATGGTCGGCGGCGGCGGTCTTGCAGTACGGCATATATTGTGCATTCTTACTTTTATTTTCATTTAGACTACGTCGAACTCTGACGCCAAGACTCCCTCCCTCCTTCGTTCCAACGCGTTGTTTGTTATTGAATTAACAAATCAGCTTCAAATAAGGGTCGTGGCACCCTCAACGGAAAAGAAACAAAAAAGAAAACAAACCAGGAACATTGCGAGCAACACCTCTCATCAAAGAGCACGCCGCCCGAGAACGGCTTCCTTTTTATTTTTTATTTTTATTTTTATTCACTTAGTTTCTTTATTTGTTGGGTCCGACTGTTGTCTTGGGCCGATGCCGACCGTGGCATCGCGTGTTATGATTCAAATAAAAATTGTCCTTGCTTATTTCGCGCCTTTGATCCGAATAAATGCCGACGTTGCAGTCGTCCCGCGGTGTTGTGTCTTGCTCGATCGCCGTCGGCGTGTCTCAGCTTCGTCGTCTTTGCTTGCGGCGCGGCGGCGGAGGCGGTTGATCTGACATACCGCGTTCGGCTTTGGCTAGCAGACGGCGTTCGTAAAATGGCGTCAGCTGTTGCTGGCTTCACGCGGCGGTACCGTGCGTGCTTCCATTCATTCGGCGTTCGTTGGCATGGTGACGGCGAGGAAAGCAGACGAACTATATGTTGCGGAAGAACGCTGCGGCGCAGCGATACCAGTAGCGTTCTAAGGACCTTCCCGCATGCTTTCCAATGGGCGGAAGGCGAACAAAAAGAGTTCGAAATAAGGACTTAACGCAGAATGCTGCATTTCTCCAGCGCCTCTTAATTTGACGAGCCTTGCACGACGACTCGGACTAAGAGTTGTTTTAAAATAAAGTATTTCTCTCTCTCTTGCACGAAAAGCATGTTTTTAGACCGGAGTTTGGACATAGTTTTTTTTACCACAACATGGGTCTAAAGTATCAATGTGCCCACTAAGCTAGAGTGTACTAGAAAGGACGAGTGGGGAAGCCGGAGTGCTATTTTGGTACCTCCGCATGTGGAAAAAAACGGCTAATCCTAGCCACTTCGCTCGTTGTGCCCGCTCGGGCGCTACGAGCGAGGTGGTTCGGGTTGGCCGCGTTTTATGAAAAACGCGTTTCGTTCCAACGCCAAGCTCGACCGGCACACTGGTGAAGGTCATAGAAATGATAAAACGTCGGACATTATTTTTTATACAACCTTAACGTCAGGCGTCACGTACATAATGTCACCGCGACCTCACTTGTTGTCACAACGTCATGCGACATCAGGACAACGCCTTGACCTCAACGTCGTCATCGACGTTGACAACGTACGTCACACGACATCAAGACTGCGTTCGGACGTCATATTGCGCTGGCAACGACGACGATGTCAACGTTGACGTTGATGACGACAACGACAACGTCACCGGAGGTCAAGATGACGGCGTCATTGTCAATGCAACGTCATAAGGGCGCTTGATGTCAGTTCGTTGACGTCGTTGTCGACATGAAGGAACTCGACGCCACGAAGACGTCCTGACAGCTTTACGACGTCGACGTCATCGTTGACGACGTTACACGTCGTCAAGACTTCGTCGTGACTGCTCGTCGACGTTGATGCTGGCGAAGACAATGACATTACACGCCGTCAAGGCTTCGTCGTGACGTTGACGTTCACGATGACGTCAGGACGACGTTAACATGACGTCATAGCGATGTTTGACGTTGCGTGGGGCGTCGACGTCGACGTCGGCATCAACGACCACGTCCATGTCGTCCTCATTGTGGCGCGCGACGTCATGACCGCGTTACAACGGCGACTTGATGTCGCGTAACGGCGTCGTCCTCAACACGACGAGATGTCACGACCTCGTCACAGCGGTTACATGTCGCGTAACGGCGTCGTCCTCAACGCGACGTCACGACCGCTTTACAACGGCGACTTGATGTTACCAAACGCCATCGTTCTCGACGCGACGCGATCTCAAGACGGCCTTACCAAAGCATCTTGGCGTCGCGTAACGTCGTCGTGTTGTGGTGCTTTGACGTTACCTCTGACGTCAAAATCATAAAAAATACAATATAGCCACTAAGGTGCTATATTGCCCATATGACCTTGACCTGTGTCCTTGCTTGATCGCAGCGAAGGTGGCGCTGCGATCTAAGTGGCTTGGTTTCGCCTGATCGCTTTCCACATTTTGAGGTACAACTGAAAGCATAAGCAGAGCCTATAGCTCGTTCCGCTCGTACCTTCTATACTCTGTTTCAGCTTATGATGTACCACAGGAAAGGCTACAAGCGCGAGCTCCTTGCTCTGGGGCAGGTCTCGGCGGCACAAGCTCTCGTTCATTAAGGATAGCTGCCAACGCTACGAACTCGCGCTTCTAGCCTTGTTTGCAGTACAACATAAGCTGAAACGAAATATAGTACACTCTAACTGAGCTAGATTTCGGACGCCATGTTTTCTCCCGAAGTGTCGCGCGGCTCGTGTCACGAGCATTTCCACAACAATGAGTGGTTCCACTTTTCCTGGAAAAATTGGCTTTAAGCCCACTCGGCCACCGCTCCCCCTTGCTGAACTGTCTTTCTGCAGGTCCAGTCACTTCGGCCATGCGACAAGAGCGGTGACGCTAGTCTACTTCACCTTACGGTGAACCGCAACCGACAGCTCAAGCCATCAAAACCAATCTAGTGCCTTGTGAGTGTCACGTGACACTGGGACGCAGCAACGCGGTGTGCGCATTGTCCCGCCACTGTCCTGGATTGCCTGGGGTGACTCGTAGCGTCTGCAGCCGTACATCGCGAGGTGAAACAACGTTTGCAGAGACTCAAGTGAATGGAAATAAGCGTGAATCCGCTAGCTTGCTTGTAGCCCTAACTGACGTAAATGTAAAACATATAGCAAGCACTAAAAAAAATGGAAGAAAAAGGTAGCAATTTCCGTTCCTTCTACCAACGCGCCCCCATGCGGACACAAGAAGAAGGGAGGAACGAGACGTTATTTTCCTTCTCCAGGCAGACGGGCGAAAGCTTCCGCTCTCCCGACTCATCTTCTTTCGGTTTTGATTTTCGAGCACGTCGCACACGTTTTTAATAAAAGTTGTTGAGTGGATTCAGCTTCAACGGCAGCGAAGGCCGCCTGTAATTCCGTCTTCCAGTCCAAACGTGAAGAGCATTTTGGTTGAAATGACTTTTTTACCACTAATTTCATCAAACGAGCAAACGAAGCCGCTAGAAACAGCGAAGTTCCGGAGCCGCTGCAGCAGCGCTACGTAAACTGGGCTAAGATGGCCATCTTTGGATGGCGGAACCCACGCGGAACACGCGGAACGATGTATCCTCAGTGGATGTGTAGACGTTGACGACGTCATCGAAATCGCGGAAACTGCGTTTAAGACAGGCAGGGGAGCTATGTTGCGCTTTTGAACTCCCAGGAGACTAGGAAGAGGAAGTGACGTCAACAACGCTCTTTGTATGTTGATTGGTGGAGTCGCTGATGACGGTGAGTTTTGCGATGCGAGATACGTTCATTCACACCTACGTCACTTCCCTCTTCCTAGTCTCCTGGGAGTCCAAAGCGCAACATAGCCCCCTGGTTTTGCTGCCGGTGCCTTGCCTCGTTCTCTGCTGAGTTCGGTTCTGTTTCCGATGCCGAGTGCCAACAGGCAGTCAACGTCGTTGTGTATTTCTCCGTTTCAGCAGCATAGCAGCAACATCGCGATGCAGTGTTGTGCGTTGTGAACAAAATACTGGAATTATCGCAAATGTGACCGTGTGTTCGCGTATCAGTTTTGTAACAACAAGATGAGCTGTCGGGCATTGATGTAGCTGGTCGGGCCGTGATCGGAAGGGATGGTGTGTTGCAGGTTGACATTCCGCTGTATACCCAATTCACACGGTAGCATAAACGTACCTTTAGCCTAGGTCCCTCAGCTGAAGGTACCTGTAGTTAAGGTGCCTTCATGTGCGCTTTGCTTGAGGTGATGACATCTGGCCATTTTGTTTCC
>JAZHYW010006143.1:0-11991 GCA_037355805.1 Ixodes ricinus | reverse complement strand
CAGTTCCGGTTCGGCTAAAAATAACGGTTCTGTTCCGGTTTTCGGTTCGGTTCGGTTCGGTTCGACACTCTGAGTGGGAGTGCCGCACCTAAGGGTCCTACAAGCATGAAGAGAACAAAAAAGCAAGGCACTTAGCTTATCTATGCACAGACTTGTGCTGATTACTCTAAAGAGGTCATTAAGATTAACTCAAATAAAGTAATGAATAACCATTACAAATTACATTTCTATAACAAATTTCACCACAAAAGTACTTACAGTCAAAAGTACAAATGGTTTTAGCAAAGCCCAAAACGTAATTCTGGTTTGTTGTGTTTGCATCCTGGGGCCCTATGTTGTGCTTTTTGGACTCCCACGGCGACTAGGGAGAAGGAAGTGACGTCAACAATGCAGCAAACGAAGACTGGATGTTGATTGGCGAGAGTCGCTGATGACGAATTTCCACAGAAGAACACAAAGCTCACTTGTTTTTTGTTTTCTTTGCGGAAATTCGTCATCAGCGACTCACCAATCAACGTCCAATCTGCGTTTGCAGCGTTGTTGACGTCACTTCCTTCTCCCTCGTCGTGGGTGTCCAAAAGCGTGACATAGGGCCCCTAGCTTCAGCTCCAGGGCTGCAGATGAAGTGTTCATTCCTGAAGCTTGATAATGTGGAGGCTTGGGCTAGTTGGGAATTCATGCTTGGATGGAACAGCACGTATGTACAGTCACACTCACAGGCACACAAGAAACAAATATATTCGAAGCACTGACTTACAACTCGCTGATATATTTCTTCTTCCTCCAATTGTCATCATCTTCTCCGTCGTGTTACAGAAAACATTTTAAAATTTTAAACACCAGAAACCAAATGGCCAATACCAATTAAAAAATAAATAAATGACAGCTAAATAAAATTTAGAAAATCTAAAATATTTTACAGCGGAGCTGTTAAAGGCTAGGTTCCCCAGGATCGTGTCCATATCAAACGCCTGTCGACACAAACCTACCTGTACAGTTACCTATAAGCGACGGCAGCAAGCACACAACCAGTCTGGTTGCCGCCGTCGCTCGTAGATGGCGGCAACTTTTCCAGCTATGATAAAAGAATGGATAGTTGGGCGCGTTGGTGAGGCTCATCGTATTAAACAGTGCGAAAAACAGACGACGACAAAGAAGCACGTAACGCACGCAGCGCTCGTCACGTGTGTTGCTTCGTCCTCGTCTGTTTTGCGTGCTGTTTCCTACAGTGAAGATTACACTTTTTAATAGACTTAAACAATCATTTTTTTTTCAGACGCTGCTACATATCTATTGTGGTTCTGCATTAACTGTTATGTTTGTATTGCTGCGTGGTGCGGTCTGCATCTAGCACCATTTAGGACTGCTACTCACTTTCTTGGCGTGACTTCGGATTTCCCGAAGAGTGGGCCGACGTAACACCCACTTCTAATTGGCCACTGGTGCTCGTGTTTGCTTCTTGGCTATCTACCGTAAAATCCCGAGAGATGCCCCAGCCCTGAAAAATAGCCCCTATTTTTGGCTCGATTTGCGATGTTTTTAACACCGAAAGATAGCGCAGTCCTGATAATAGTAGTGTTCGGATCAATGATGGCCTCTGCATAAATGTGGCTAGTTAGCTATGGCAGGATAAAGCAGACATTGGTGACTAGGAAGTACAGTCATCTGCTTTGTTGCCCCTCGCCACCATTACAAGCTTGGATAGGACACAGCCTAAAAATAGCAATTTTTTAAACTTGATTATACACCGAAAGTTAGCTCACTCCGTATTCTCCCTTTATTTGCTCTTGACGTTAGGTGGGCTATCACTTGGGATTTTACAGTAAATAGAAAAGCCAACAGCCTTGAGTACCGAAAAAGTTGCTGTTAAAAAATACAGGCTCTGTCTGGAAACAAAATGCTCACTAACAATGAACTGAGAGATTGCAGGAAGTTGTACCAAGTTTGAGTGCTCAACCAGCAACACCTGCACCTGGCGGCCACCGTATTGGTTGACTACCAACCAGGTTGAATGACCGAAAAGGTTGTGATTAGGTAATGTAATTATAACCGTTATATGTAATGTTATGATAGCTGTGGTAGAAAACCGTAGACCTGCTTGCCGTTACGGTGGTACCTTACACAATATCCAGAAATACACTGTACGGATCCAGCAAACAGTGTTTGGGAAGACACTAAGGTATTGCTTGTCCATACAATGTGGGTCCCAGTCCAAATCACTTGGATAATCAGCTATTTGATTGATCATTCAAAGCTGAAATTTATGGGGATTGTTTAAAGAGCAGTAATGAAGAGGGACATTAACCATGCAACTAATCAGCCCACGTTATTAACTCACCAAGTGAGGGAACTGGCCTTGCTGAGCTCGGCCTGGCAGGAGTACCTTGAAAATAGGTATTTAAAGATTAGTTTGACCAATCAAAGCAACAAACATGACACATACATACTAGGCGGGTACATGCAAATTAACTGGTAGTTTGGGTGGATGGAACTATGATTTTATATTTTACAATGAAGTAGAACCCTTGCTAACTCACCAAGTGAGGGAACTGGCCCCGCTGAGCTTTGCGTGGCACGAGTACCTTGAAAATTGGTATTTAAATATTAGTTTGACCAAGAAAAGCAACAAACATGGCACGCACATGCTAGGCCACAAACAATGTTTGGACAACATAATTCTAGGCAAACCATTAATGAAGAAAAGGTGGTGTTTAATCCAGGCTTGTGCAAACCGACCTGAGAGTAGCAGGGAGAATGGCACACCCACAACCACCCCGTGAATCGGGTCAACGCCAATGTCTAAGGCGCCTGGGATGCCCCCACCGACTCCACGTGAAGCAGTCCCACGATTCTCTCCTCCATCTCTTTGAGGGGCCAGTCGCCTACGCCTCCTCCAGTGGCGCACTGACTGTTTTCATGGCTGCACCTGCATATTGTGTCAGTATTAAATAACGTAGCAGACAAAGCACGGTGCTCTAAGCGTGACTGCTCGGTCACCGGTTTTCCTTGCCTAGCAAAGGTTTTTGGGCAAAACCCTTTCGAACGTGCGTAAGGCTGACCTCAAACTTCGCGACATTTTTCTGTGTCTGACACCAGCTAATACCTCGAGCAAAATTCAAGTGGTTTAACACTGTTGGTTCTCACTACACGCTTGCTAAAACGTCCTTTGCTGCTGACAGAAGCCGCAAACCTTCTGCAGTGTATGACAGCATAAAATAAATGTTCGCAAAAGACCGCATCTACCAAAGTCAGCTTAGTTCCGCTAGAGCGTCTAATGTCAACAACATTATTAGAAGCACTAATTTGAAGGAGTAAAATGTGCTCGTGCGTTGACTCAGCGTTAGCGCCGAACAGTTCGCCTTTTTCATTAGAACAAAGCATATCCTATCATTTAAGTTCGCGACCTCTCAAAACTTGAGGATTGACTTACCTCGCTTCTTATTGATGCTCTTGACATTGGCCCATTTCTTTTTTATGTCAGCCACTTCCCTTCGGATGCCGGAAACTGCAGACGCATCGCAAGTAGTTTGTTCCCAAGCCCGCTGCGTGGCGATCGAGCCATGCGCCTGTTACCTTTTCCCTCAATCACCACTTTGTGCTGCTCGTATCCGTCTACCAGAGCCAACAACTCGTTGTCCGAAAATTTGTCCTTTCGGCTCATTTCGATAGGTGGTGGAGACGCCATGAGATCTCAACTACATGGGGTACTATCAAACATACTATTGTCGTTAGAATCGTCGTAGCAACATACCCCTCTCGCTTGTTCCCGTCGGTTACGAGACACCGGAAGCTTCTCTCTCTCGCTCCTTCTGTCGTTCCCTAGTAGTTCCCTAGTTCACAGCTAAGAAGCCTTTCGAGCATACCGATTTTGGCTGATCTTACGAATTTCTTAAGTTACGAACTTCTTGGCTACGATTTCCTAAGATAAGGTGTCTTCTGAGAATCCATCCTCTGTTTCTTGTGTGCCTGTGACTGTGACTTTATTTGCGCTGTTCCATCCAATTATTCCTGAACTTCATTTTGCCCTCTTTTTCTTTTGTTTAAAATAAATGTTTCTTCCAAGTCTGAATACTCCAGCGCTTGGCTCTATTTGGGAGTTCTGGATACCGAACTGACATTGACATGTGGCGTCCATTACTGCCATTTTCTGTCTGCACCACGACTTTAATTCCCTGCATCTACTTGTCCTAGCAGCTTTAATTTCATGAGCAGCGGAGACATAACAAGGAATTTTGGGAAATCTGTTTGTGAATGTAAAATGAAATTAGTTTCATAAAAGTAATGGACTAATTGTACAATTACATTAGCGGATCACTTTCAAGCAGGGGCAGCCGCAGGGGTGCACCCCCTTTCTTGAAATGTGGCCTTATGGTCTAGACTGTAAGGATAGCAAAGTTCTTAATGGCCACTGGTCATTCTTAAAGGTCATATTGATGGTATATTGTATAAAATGCATTAGTTCCTGCATATATCAAGTTCTAGAACACAAAGCCACCTCAGGACAATAAAAAAACAGGCAGACTTTTCTCTCACGGACTACATTCTCTGGACCAAGGAAAGTTCTACAATACTTACGCGCAGTTTCTAAACAATTTTATTATGACTCATTTCGAAAAGAGTTTGATACGCACAATTAGTCGACAAGGACCCTTCGTCGACCACTTCACTGGAAGAAATTCTCTCGAAAAAGGGTGTGTCGAGTGATCTTTGAGAATGTTCGCAATGGGAAAATAGGCCACGCAGGATTGTAATTTTACGTTTGTTAGAATGCTTAGAGCACATAGATTCAGTTATCATCATAAAGTGACGATCTCAAAAATGACTTCACTGCCCATGTTCAACTCAGTTCTCATCTCCCCACCCCATCCCTCCTCAAAAACAAGACCCCGAAAAAAATTCCTGGGTATGCAGCTGCTTCCTAGTTTGGTTTAAGTTCACTATCACGTTTTTCAATTGATAATTGTTTCACACCATACCTTAAAATTAATTTCACTGCAGTAGTCTTTCAAGTTAAGTCTCACTAAATGTTGGTTGTTATTACCGTGAAACCATTGATGCTTACCAGTGGCTGCAGAATGGCAGTACTTTTAGCTTTGAGGAGCCGCGGGAGGCATTCTGCTGGAGTTGTAGCGAGCAAGCCTGCACATATTATAAAAAATTTAATTATTCACATTGAAGTCTAAACAAATTGCAGACGAGAGAAATGAAAAAAAAAATGAATATTGAAACGCTTACCATTTCTCTCCATTTTCGGCACCCCATCAATCCGCGTGTTGAGTGCCTCTGGTGGAGCCTTGCTTCTCCGCTTTTCTGTTTCAGGAGTGAGGACTTTTGACCCATAGGTGCCTATCAGGTCCTTCACCTCTTTAGCAGCATCAACCTTCGTGATGCGCTTGAATTCACTTATAAACTTTGAAAGCGCTAACAAAGACGAGGACAAAGAAGGGAGGCGAACAGGACGAGCACTTACTCTCAACTAAACATTTATTTCAAAACAGCTAAAGCGAATCTGAACCACTCAGTGCCGTCACTTCCATCAGCACGCCCCCGCAGGCGGCACCTGTGAAAGCAGGTGTTTGGTGAGTGGCGTCACCACGGACCCCGAGCCATGCGGGTTCGCCCGCCCACCTCTGGCTGTGCGTGGCCTTCCTGTGTCTGGGGAAAAGGGCATCCTGGTGGTTGAGCCGAGCCCGGGGTAGGTTTGGACCCTTCGGGGACCCCCGGGTGAGGCAATACACCACTTCGGCCCCTGCTTCTCATAGACGGGAGTCCTGGTAAGGCCCGGCCAGGATGATTCAGTGTAGTCGCCACTTCTACTATCCCCTCCTTTCCTTCACCCTTGTCTTCTCCTTCTTTTCACTCTTCTCATTTCTCTTCTTTCCTTTTTCAATTCCTTTGGTGGCAAGGGCTAACCTTGGGTGGCGACAGACACCTTGTCTAGAACCACACTTGGTTATAGAGACTGCGCAGCACTAATAGAGTAACGTCTTCAGCCAAGCCTCTCTTGCTATGGAGCGTTACCTATTCCCTTGTTGGGCTCGGTGGTGGGCGGTGCACCACAGTTTCCGAAAACATTCCCCATTCATATGGGTTCCAAACTTAAACCTCTTGATCGGCCCCCCAAAAGGGTCCGGACCGAAGCACTCAACACCATAAAACAATCTTTTGAACTGCTGAAGTTTCCGAAGTTCCTTGTTATGCACTTGGAAGGTGACAAACCACTTGGCAAACTTTCCCCCTTTCTGGTCTCTAAAGTTCTTGAGGGTGTTATTGGCGCCAATTACAGTGCAAAGAAGATGGGATCTGATGATCTCCTTGTCGAGGTCAATACAAAGCAGCAAAGTGACGCCCTTCTTAAACTCAACCTTGTCTCCGACTACAAAGTAAGTGTCAGCCCTCACCGAAAACTGAACAGTGTTCAAGGGGTCATTTCTGAGGATGACTTGCTTGACTCACCTGAGCCACCCAAGTGAAAATTTAAAGTGGTTTTACAAGTGGTCCCACTTTATTCTAAGTGGTCCCACTTTACCTCCAACTGGTCCCACTTCACTTCTAAGTGGTCCCACTTTGCCTCCAACTGGTCCCACTTTATCTCCAACTGGTCCCACTTTGGTTTAGATGTCCCACTTGCAATTTCCCACTTCAAGTGAAGTGGTCCCACTTGCAATTTCAAGTGGCTACACTTTTTTTAATTTCTTTTCATTGAACAGGTGTAGTTTGCACTACATATTAAAATAGGCTTGTAAAACGTGTGATTACTTCAAATTGGGTAATGTTTGTGTCTAGAGTCGTATAAAGAAAACATTGCACATATTTTGTTTTTGGCAGCTCCCAGTTAAAATACCCATTGGGTATAATTAAAATATCAATTGGTACAAATCATAATATTTTCATAGAGGATTTAATAATCCCAACATCAATTTATATACATAAGTTCTAAGTGGAAAATAATTTTATTGGGATTTAACTCAATCATGGAGCGTTTCAATTAAGAGCACTTGCACATAATTTTTTTAAATCTCAATATGAGGAAAACTTGTGCGTGTAAATTAAATATGTCAGGATCTTTTTTTTTTTGCTCAATTGACTCCGTAAGTGATGACGTCACAACATGGCGTCTGGGTCCAAACAAACCGTTGCTAGGGGCGTTGCTATGGACTAATGCATGGAGACTCCACATGAGGCTAGATTTTTGCTTACAAGTAAGTAAATAATTTTTTGTAAGCAACCTAACTTCTTGATATCGAATTATGAAGATGTTCTTGTCGTCTCAGTGTCGTATTGCAACGATGAAAGCCATTTCTGAAGTATTGCAGTCCGCTTTGCTTTGGCAGCAGACGACACGATAGATTTGCTGGCCTCTGTTGCAGCGGGCGTCTTCATTGAATTGCGTCGGTAAACGAGCGACAAAAACAAGTGCATCACCATGGCCGTAGAGGCAATGTGCGTTTTTCTTTCGGTGAAGAACCCAGCTTAGTTACGAGGGGTGAAAATGGAGTAAAATCAAACCACGTCATGCAGATCGACGACCTGAAGTGCACTCCCGGCGTTATGCAGGCCAGCATGAGAAATAAATCATACGCCGTCGAGGTAAGTCGGTTGTTATTATTATTGTGGTGGTCAGGTTATTAAAGAATTACATGTCTATCACGATTTCGCAGTATTTTGCTTTTTTTTCCTTGGTATACATTAAATTCCGTGGATGTGCTCTTTTGGTGAAGATTCCCATCGACCCCACGATGCGAGTACAATCTGTAATAAACTCACCTTATGTTTTTTATCCAGTTCTTTGCGGTCTTGCGGAAATCTGGAGAAACTGCAAGAATCTCTCTCCACGCGATGGTTACAACCAGGTATACGAAGCACCCTTGCATAGCGCGAGTCCGCAAACAAAATTTGGGATCTCAACCGTTCGCCTGAAGTGCTTTTCTCGCGGGTGCAATGCGATCTTTTAGCAGACTATCATCTCGATCGACGCCCGGACTTTCGATAAACCATATTTTGCATCGCACCCCACTATGAAATCTTAAAAGTGTATGAAACTCATTATATTTCAAACAAATGCGATGTCAGAATATCGTCGTCTTTATTTACACGATTCAAACGACGGCCCCACTTGGACGGCCGGCGTGCGGCAGACGGCATACTACTTGCATTCGTCGTCTGCTGCAGGCATCTTGAGGACCGGAAGTTGAAGTCGTAAATATTTCAGAAACGAGCGATTACCGGCACACTTCTGTCGAAACATATATGACATTCAAGCTTTCTAGATCTGTGATTTTTATAACTTTAAATCCTACTCCTGATTTTTGAGCGGTCGGGTTTTCGTAGCGAAACGGAGCCACATGTATTCGTCCATAACAACGACCCTAGCAACGGTTTGTTTGGACCCATGACGTCACACTTACGGGTCAATGTCGCGTGTGCTTTTTTTTTTTTAGTTTTGCTAGGATTGGCGGGAAGCGCGAAGCGTCTGTATACACTGGGCAAAGATGGCGTCCGCGAACGAGCGCGCGCACATGGTACCAGTCGCACCGATGGCACTTACGGAATCTGCATGAATGGTTACGGCAGAGATTCAAGAAAGTTCTGTTGTTTTATTGCTGCGAGTGCTGAATAGTGCGGTGATCATTACTTTATGGGGCCTGGCACTCCGTTGGAGCGCGAAGGATGGATATCAAACGGTTGTGGGAGCAAGGTAAGGAAACTTCTTTGTTCCTTTTTTTCGTGCTTGCAAATCGGCGATTTTTGGATTAATGAATATGCCGAGACACGTTTAGATTTATGGTCAGTACAGGGTAAGAGCCTGACCGGAGGAAACTTTACAGAAGAGAATTTTCCGAGCTGTCAGTTAATGAAAGTCTACCCAGCGTAATCAAACGCCAGTGCGAAAAAAAAAATTGTTTTAAGCATTTTCAAAATGTACTATAGATTCCTGAAAGCACTGACTTGCTTGCCACAGTTTTAGAGTTGTTTGATTGAACAGTTATGAAGAGATTGTAGAGAAATTTTTAATAAGGAAATAGTTTAGTGTCTCCGAAATTCGCTGTTAATTCTTTATAATAACACTAGTAGGTCCTGAAACTTTGGGGTCTATGTCACACGAACGAATGACGTTTTAGCGAAGAGACGCTACCGGGATGCAACAGGTTAGTCATTGAAATTTTCAGAAAATTGATTCTACATTTCAAAACTTTGGCGTGATGCACCAACTGCTAGGGTTACGTTCTGGCGAAGTTTGAGCTCGCCACAATCTGAAGTTTATTTTTGCGGTCAGAAAAACACTATTCTCTTTTCTCGGAAAGACGCAGTACATTGGAAACTTATTTTTGTAAAACTGAATGTCGCTTTAGAGCTTTTGCTGAAGAACTTTATTAAAATAGAGGACAAACCAGAAATTTGTCTCTCAAACCACTGTAACTATGCAGTATGTGTAACTTGTTGTAAATGCTGTAACTATGCAGTATGTATATAGTTGCAGCGTATTAACTGTCCTAGCCCCTTGCAGCAGAAAATGCCTCAATGGCTCATAGGAAACAGCTAGTTGTTGAATATCTGAAGTATAGAATCCGACATAGTCAACATGGTCACAGTTCTTTTCTTTGCAACGTAAAAATACATGCTCCTAATTATCTTCTACCAGAATTTGCTCATCGATTGTGGATGTACTGCATATATTACCGACTGCTCTCCTTCAAGCAAAATAGAATTTTAGTGGATCCATATTTCTGACCAGTTTAAAACCTGCAAAGCTTTGTTGGGCAGCTGCGGCCGCCTTCTGCTGCCACCTCAAATTCTCGATTTCTAAATAAATAAATGTTTTATGAAGGAAAAAAGTTATTGTTCCTTATCTCAAGCTGAATATGAACACTTATGTCCCATGAAGTAATTTAACCCATATTGGTGCTCTCAGGAAAGCTACGAGAAAACATCGGATCAGGAGGAAACCACTGAACCAGAGGGCAATGCCTGAACAGGACGACGCTTGAGCAAGAGGAGGCAGAATGAGTGAACATCTTAACTTCAATAAAAATGTCAAAAATCATCTACTGGTGTTTCATTGTCCAGTTATCAGAAACCATGAGCAGTTTTCCCACGTGGTGGTGCTCAGTGGGTTCAAATTGGCAAGACTCAACTGGGTTTCGACAATTGGAACCAAATGGGCTTTTTTCAATGAGGAGTCTGAAATCACAAACGGGTTTCCCCATTGGTTCCAACTGTCGGAGACCAATTGGACCAAATTGTTATTTTTACCCGGGAAGGGCCTCAATAACAGAGTCCACAAGCAAGAGTTCCTACATCTGAAGTGGTCCCGGCTCCAAAGTGGTCCCACTTTCAAAGTGGTCCCACTTCCAAAGTGGTACCATTCCCAAAGTGGTTCCACTTCCAAAGTGGTTTATGGAACTGGTCCCACTTCCAAAGTGGTCCCACTTACAAAGTGGTCCCACTTGCAAAGTGGTCCCAGTTCCATAAACCACTTTAAAGGGCAACTCCGCTTCATTTTTGATATTTAGAAAACTATGCAGCCCTCTTCAGTATCATATAGGAAGACCCCATGTCAAATATTACGATCTAATTCCGTCTATATATTTAATAAACTGGCGAGCAAACTTTCAAACGAGCCAAGTCGCCGAAATCTGCCAACTCTAGCGTGCGACGTGAGGCGCAATCGTCAGCGCAGTCAATGCGACGGGGTTGGAGCGGCCAACGTTGAACCACTACGCCAAAGGCATGACTACGTCATTCTCACGTTTTGGTTGTTTTTACTTCTCGGAGCGAAATTGAACGATGACGTCATGAGTTTCTCCTCCCGGTGTTGGCTCTACGGCGTCCACGTGATCACCGTAACGCGGATGCGCTAGTTTGCGCTGCCCTGCGCGTTTATCACATGTCCGGTTTCTCCGCTCCCCCCTCTCCTCTTTCGTGTTGTCCCCTTCCCCCTCTCCCCCGGGCCATCAACGTCCACGCCATGCGAAGCGACCTGCCCGCGTCGCGTGTCCTGTACCTCGCCCCCACGAACGTCACAAGACCACGTGGTTCGACGTGACGGGGCCATGACTTTGAGGACACGAGACCAATGTTGCCTGACGCGACCGAAGTTTCGGTTTCGGTATCAGCTGATGTTTAAATTAGGATTACACAAATAATATTCAACATTTCGCGAATCCGAAGACGTAGAGCTGTTGAGTAGTACTTTGTGAAATGGAATCACATGAAAGCCTAAATTTTCCGGAATTGAGCGGAGTTGCCCTTTAAAGTGGTACCACTTTGAATTTTCACCTGGGCAGAGATAGTTGAGGGCCTCTCTAGTCAAGGAGTTATAGCTGCACAACGAATCACTATCCGCCGTGATGGTGTGGAACGGAAGACAAAACATATCATTTTGACTTTCGATTCAACCACTCTGCCACAGACTGTGAAGGCAGGTTACCTTCAGTGCCGGGTCCGACCTTATGTGCCGAACCCTCAACGGTGCTTTAAGTGCCAGAGGTTCGGCCATGGGTCACGGAACTGTCGGGGAAGGGACACCTGTGCAAAGTGCTCCAGCAAAGAGCACGTCGCAGATGCGTGCGATAATGAGCCTCATTGTGCAAACTGTAGTGGCAACCACCCGGCATACTCCCGATCATGTCCTATGTGGAAAGATGAGAAGGAAGTTCTTAAATTAAAAGTTACCGAAAACATCACGTACGCTGAGGCAAAGAAGCGTTTTGCCTTTGTATCAAAAGGCTCCTATGCTGAGGCCGTGCGCAGGGGACCAGCGCGGCCAGTGGTTTCGATGGGAACGCAGACGTCTCCGGACGACCTGCATCTCCCATCGCGGTCCCCCTCCAAACCCCGGGAGCGGTGCCAGGGGCACCGCCTCCGAACCGCAAGGTGAATGCTGCTTTGCCAGCGTCCACCCCAGAACAGGAGATGACGTCTCCTGCTCAACCAGCTGCTTCAACCTCTCGGGGCCGGGGCCTACCTCCCCATACCTCAGCTCCTCAG